>PVLA01009589.1:35572-73230 GCA_004027455.1 Hydrochoerus hydrochaeris | reverse complement strand
ACGCTTCATGACACCCACCTTAGGGTTGTTGCGTAAGTTCATTCATTTGTTCATTTGTTGCCAGTGACTTGCCTGGCATTCTTCTAGGCACATGGCCCAGAGCAACAGTAAACGAAACACAGAAATCCCTACCCGCATGATGTTTATATACTACTCTGCAAACAGTTGATAAAATTGCTATGTAATGTCAGGTACTAGATGGTGACAGGTGCTGAGGAGAAAGCAAAATAACCAGGCCGATGGAGTCACTTTTAAATATAATAAAATAGCAAATGTACATGTGACAGCACTCATGCATCACATTTTTTATTCTATCTTGCTATTCTTACTTTCTCTTCATCGTCTACAGAGAGCATAAAGAGCCTAACCAGTATCTTCCAAAGAGTGCTCGGTGCAAATCTGTCTACCTCCTTCTGCTCCCTTGGGTTCCAGCTCACTGTCTTCCTCCTGATCCCCTGAGGTGTCTTTAAGAGTGTCAGTCACATTGACAGTTGGATCTTCTTAGTTTTGGAAGACACTGTATCCTTAAGCATTATGAAATATTTTTAGTTTCTTTCTCGGGAGTTCAATTTTTAAGTTCAACTTCAGACGTTTTAGAGCTATCTTCATCCATTGAGCAATTGGTAGGACTCTTTTCCTAGGACAAGATCATAAAAAGGTTGCCAATGCGTGAGGATCTGCAAGAAAACGGGAACCAAAGGTCAATATCCTAGTAATGACTTTTTCATTATGTAGGTGACCCTGGTTAAACTGTGATGGCTATATACCTTCATTTTCCCTCCTGTGTCTTGAGGGAAGTTGGGGCTGCCCTTCACAGAGCTTGTGATAGAATAAAGAGATAGTCCATACAAAAGAAATTTTAAAATATTGTGTAAATGAAAGACAGCAATATCAGTCACATTATTTACAGCTTTTCCTTCAAAAGCTCAAAGCATTTTTCCTTTCACATCTATTCTGATTTTATGCCTGCAAGCCCAAGTAGGATCTGAGGTGATAAAACATGGACTGACACAGTCTTAGGGCTGCAAAACCCTATTTCAACTTCCCAACTCCACTCATCAATCTCTCCCCAGGGAGGATCAGAAAACGAACATGACTCACCCAAGGTCAACTACCAGTGCCTGTAGGTTTTGCATCTTCTGTGCTTTCTGTTGTGCATTCTTTGAGCCTCAGTGCAGAGAGGTTCTGAGCAAGAGAGTTGGCCAGGGGTGAAGAAAGATACGTGTACATAGATTGAATAGCTAGATAATGATTAGGCTTCACATTAACCCAAGAAACTAAGAAGATCAGATCTGTTAGATTAAAGAACATGGTATTTGAGCAGAAATTCAGATGATAATGTTTCAAGAGTCTTAGCCACACTCTGAGAGAAAAAGGGCTGATGTGGAGATATTAGGGAGACTGTGATTTAAGTAATCAGTAACTAACTAGAAATAGCAATTTAGAGGAAGATGATAGTAAGAGTTTACTCATATTCTTCCCTATAGCCAGCCACCCACTTGCAAATATCTGCGCTTGTGTGCTAGGCACTAAAAGGAAAATGTGAGTGGCCAGTAGATGCTTGTGACCTCAGGGTAAGATGGAAAAAGGCATTTTCCACAGCATTCTGCTGCTACTTAAAGGCCAGAAGAGTCATGTGAATTGCTGTACTGGGAAAGAACGTGTCTTTACAAGCTCTGGGTTTGATCCCAGGTGCAGGCTGGATAAATTGCCAGTGGGCAGCTCTGAGGGAGAACCTATCCAATGAGATAGACAAACAAGAGCAGGTGGAAAGCTGTCCTGTGGACCAGCCTGGGATGTGAGGCTGCCTGTGACCCAATCCAGCTTAGTGGAGCTTTAGCACTTTGATCTCAGCTTGAAGCCTAGGAATTGGTTCTCCCAGCCCATGGATCCCAGACCATTTGGAGGGTGAATGTAGCAGAAATGCCTCCCTACCCGGACACGGACATCATAACACAACAGGATCTAATACAATAAGTTGCTGTTAATTGTGAATCAAAGAAACAGGTGGTCCCTCTATGTGGACCTCTGTGGGTAGAATATTTGTCCTGCATATTGCATCCTATAAAAATTTGAATTTGTGATAAAATGATTGTATCAATAAGATTTTTCTAAATGTGTTGCTTAACCAGGTAGTGCACATCAGAATAATTTCAGGTTCACTTTATACAGGCAAGTTATTGAAATATTGCCTATAAATGTATTTTGTGTTAAAAACCGAATCTTACTTTCACTGACCCTGGGAAATTTTTACTCAAATCCAGTGAAGTGCTGGAGTCTAACTCAGTGGTAGAGTGCTTCTTAGAATGCATAGAGTCTGGGGTTTGATCTCCAGCACCAAAAAACAAAAATGAAGCAAATAAAGAACATCTTTTTTGAAATAAATAGTAAATATTCTATTATAGTGGTAAATTTGAGTTTTATACATACCAGTAACCTAAATAGGCCTATATCTTAGGTTAAATTAATTAAGTTACCTTTATTGTTGAATTAGTAACTGCAAACAGTGTAAATTAATACAATAGAGCTGCCATGTGTATTTGTTTCAACAGATCTTCCCCATGGAGTTTAGCAAATTGAAAAATAAGTTGCGAGGCCATGGGGTAGGGTATTGGGCGAATAAAAGTTACTCTGAGGGAGAGAAATGCAGAGAAAATATGCTCTGTCTTATATGATAAAAAAGCTGTACCAAGAGATTAAATCATAACTAGACCCCTTAAATAATGCTGAATAGATGTTGCTCTGATCCGGATATGGAACCTGTCTTCTAGTACATCTCCAGCACAATGAGATTGTGAGGTTGTTGGTAAGGGTTGTTGGTAACATTGTTTTAAATTCTAAATTAGTATCCAAAAATCTGTTACTCAGGGAGTGGAAGAGAATTATAGTGTCTCTTTAAAATACTTGTAATGGTCATGCAAAGATGTTCTTAAGTATACTTCATTTCCCGGGCACAGTGAAAGTAAGATTCAGTTTTCAACACAAAATACATTTATAGGCAATATTTCAATATCATGCCTAGTGTATAAAGTCTTAAGAGAACATCTGTTGAAGAGCTAAGGACACATTGGAGTTCAACACAACTTTGGAAATTTTGGCTGCTAACACTGGCAAGGCCATCAATTTTCCACTCCCACTGATAAATCTTAAATCCAAATAAATCCCGTTTGTTGAGCTACTAAAAAGCTTTGTCAGCTCTGAAGTTAAGTAGATGTGTATTTACTGGAAGCCTTGGGAAGCTACAGCCGCAGCCAGAGTGCAGGCATCTCCTGTAATCTGGTTTCTAAGCACCAAGTTATAGCAAAGCTGAAAATGATCCCAAAGGCAAGACAGTTCATCGCATGCCTGTGAACTTTGGGATCAGGTAAAGCTGAAGGTCATCATTGCTTCTCCAAACCTGGGAGCCTTAAAGAGAAGCGGCCACGAGGCCAGAGTGGGATGGGGAAGAGATGAACCTGGTGTTATGGAAGTGGTTCTCTAAACCCCTGTGGGTGACATAAATAACGAAAGAGGAAGTAAAATAGGATTCATAGTGCGTTTAGTAAAATGCGAAAGGTCTACAAATACCCAGGAAGAGAGCCTCCCAGCTTTCTTCCCCTCTCCTTCCAGGGCACTGACACAGTGCACAAGTGGGTCAGCCCTAACTAGGTGAGAGCCGCGCCCCTGAGGAAACCTGACCTCAGACTGTTCTTCCAAAGAAACCAGATGGAAATAAAATCCTTCTGTCTGGGGTGACTTCCTTCTTCTTCTTTCTGTGTCGGTGATTTTCAAAAAGTAGATTTTTAAGAGTGTGACCACTGGAAGAATTTATATATTAAAAAGTGGAGACATAGAGGCAAAAGTTGTATTTGGGGAGATGGGAGAAATGCGTGGATTCTTCTTTCCCATGGAGTTACCAGGTAGCAGTGCAAGGCAGAGTGGAAGGAACCCCCAACCCACCCCACCACCACCACCAAAATTCCCGAATCACAGGTGACATGGGACAGTTGTAAAACTCTTGTCAGAGGACTCCTTCTTTTGTTTCCTGAGAAAGTGGTAACTTCAAGGACATCATCAACCCATGAAGCCAAACCCGAATTTTCCACTCTCCTTGCACTTTTCCCTGATCCTGTGTTCCCACATGACCCACCACTAGCCCTAACCTCACTCCCATTCACAATGCAGAGATATTAGCTTTCTTTCCCCACTGAGGAAAAGCAGTGCACTAGTCTTTCTGTGGCATTTTATTAAAGCCTGACAGAAATCCTAAAAGAGGGTCATGCATTATCCTCCCCAACTTCCACAGGAAGAAACATAAATAATCAGCTTCCCTGGTCACACACTTACAGAGAGGTAAAGCAGGGATTCACACAGAGATGGGGCTGCCTCCAAAACCCCTGCCTTTTCCACCCCAGCCTTCTTCCCAAGTTCCCTGCACGTCTGAACATCCTGCAGCAGGTACTTTTATCTAAGTTAGTGTTAACACACTGCATAGACCCTCCCAGAATGATCACTCACTTCGCCTGTGACCTGAATATTCTTCACCCTTGGAGCCTTGAAATAATGAAGTAGTGGACGGAGCATTTTGCTCTGTTTTGACCTCACCATTTATTCGTTAGCATTTGTTAAAAACCTACTGAATGTGCAAAGCTGGTCTTAGCTCTAGGAATAAGAAAAGCACATCCCTGCCTGTATGAAGCTCACATTCTTTTGTGGGGGGCAAACAACTATAAAATGCAGGTGCTGTCCAATAGTGGTGATGCAAAAACACAAAGCAAGTCCAAGAAGTAGAAAGGAACAAAGGTTGTCAGGGATGCCCTGTCTGAGGAGTGATGATGGAGTGAGTGAGAAAACCAAGCAGACCTAGGCGTCAGCAAGAGCCAGCCCCTCTTGGGGAAGGATTGGGCCTAGGCGGGGGCCAGTAGGGCAGTTCATGTGGCAGAGTTAGTGATAGGGACAGATAGTGACAAGGATGCAAGAGAGGAGGGACACAGGGACTGAAACTAGTGTCCCCAGGCTAAGGAAGGTGTTTAGGTTTTATGCCAGCAAAATATATATATATCAGTGCTTTATTTTTGTTTCTCAGAAGTGCCCGGCATCAACAATTATTTGTGATACATAAAATTCACTCTTGGCAAGGAAATGGGTAGAACATAAAGAGTAAATAGTTCAATCCACAAAGCACTCACAGCCCGATGGATTTCAAATTGTCCCTAACTCCTCAGGCAGAATGGTAAGGGATAAAGAGAGACCTTATGTAAGATCCTAATCAGAGAACATCCTTTTCCTGCTGAGGGCTTAGGAAAGAGAAAAAGGAGTTACTTTATTCTTTAGCCATAGACACATGCCGGATAAACCTTTTCTGCCTTGCCTGATCGTATCCTAGATATCCATATGGCCACAATTCTGGACCTTCCCTTGCTTTCTTTGAAATGCGTCAGCCAAATGCTCAGTATTTATAGGCCTGAGACCAGCAAGAATTATCAAAAACAAATGCCCAGCTAGACCAGCGTCCTGCAGTACTTTCCCTTCAGTGTTTCTTTAACATTTCTACCATGAACACCCTGCCCTTATCCACCTGCTGCAGCTGGACCACAGCCAGATGTGGTAAACAGGGCTGGTGACTATTTAGTAGCCCATTGGATGTACTGCAATTCAGTTTTAATATTAATCATCCTAGTTAGTGCAGACCCCACAAGTCAGAGAGCATGCTTCCCAACAAGACTTCAGAAACTAGCTGATCTTTGGGGGTCCCCAAGCTATTTTATTTCTGGCAGGCTGGCTATAAATTCAGGGGATTTCATGGTCCCAGCAACAGTAATAATTTGGTATAACAACTCAAAGGACTCAGAAAAGCTCTGTACGTACCATTGTTTTTATTATGAAGGATACAACTAAGAACCAACCAAGTCAAGAGATACCTGGTAAAAAAACACACAGCCTGCATGCCCCCTCCCAGTGGAGACAGGGCATGTCACCTTCACTCCCACCCCCGCACATTGATGTATTCCTCAGTGGGGTAGCTCCACTGAACCTTGGTGTCCAGAGATTTTATTAGGGTTTCATTATGTAATCTTGGCTGAATTGTTGCCCATGTGATTGAACTCAGTCTTTAGCCCAGAGGTACGGTTAGCTCAGAATCCTAACCTTGGCCTCCTGTGTGTTTGGTCATTCTAGTAATCCACCTCCTGCAGGTAGGAGCCCAGCACAAAGCACCCATTAACATAAATGCAGGTGTGATGTAGAGATGGTGATGAATAACAAAGACATTTTTATCACTTGGAACATTCCAGAGACCATCCTCCTAGGAACTGGAAACAAAGACCACCCAAGTTGTTTATTATAAAACAATGCCCTAGCCATGAGTATGATGGACCTTGAGGTTGGGTCGGGGAGAGTATATGAAGGTAGAAGCCACTTTAAGGAGAAATATAAATTTTCAAGTTGACAATACCACTATGGGGATCATAAACCTGTGTATGTCTATGGTTTCAACACATAGGATATGTATAATTGAATCGAAGAGGCAATATATATGTGCTTGAAATTAAGGCACAACTGAAGAGTCGGTCATTGTTGTCAGATGTCTCAGGGCAGCATCTGGGTGCTCATCAGCACAGGGCACCCAAGTCCAGCCACCAGTCATAACAGAGCATGGCAGTATTTCATCTGACTGGCTCCATCATGTGTTGGAAATGAGTTTTACATGTAGGAATTGCTTCAGTGGCTGTGTCTGTAAAGTCTTCTGTGAGAGTGATATTCTATAAAAACAAATAATAGTGAAATGGTTCCAAATGAAAAAGTTGGCAGGTAGTCTCAGCTTAAAAATGAGAAATGTATTTATAAAATAACATTAAAAAATAGAAATATAGCAGCTACCTCAAGACCAGTGGTTGTTTTCATGCTGTATTTGTGTGAAACTGTTCTGGGTATCATGGCTATGGTTTCTGATGCCTTTTGTGATTAGCCATCTTATAATTATAGTCAGCCGGAGGTCATTATTCAAAGAGAACCAGGAGCCTTTGGAAGTGCAGTGTGATCCCAGTCCAGTCCAGTCAGTCTCACTTGTGTATTGAGAATTCTATGACTTTGCTTCCTTATTTGAAGTTCTTCTTGTTTGTCCTATTTGAAGTTCGAACTTGAAGCTCACCATATGACAGTTATTTGGCAGGGTTGTCTGTTATCACCTACAGCTGTTGGGCTCGCTGTGTCCCAGGGCCATGTGGTATGTGGACCCACCTCACCAGCTGTCAGTTCTTTGGTGACTGTGGTGAAATCTTTTTCAAGCTGGGCACCGTCCTGTAGTGAATCCAAGTCCTAGTGCCAACCAGACAGTGGTCAAGGCCACACTCAGCAAAGCTGTAATCTGACTTACAGTTCCATCCCATTTGACCTCACACCCTGTCTGCCCCATCCCAGGGGAACATACTGGTTTGGATTCAATTCAGAGTTTTATTCAACATCTCTCAAGCCACAGGGTTCTGTTTTTGAAAAATCTAATGAAATATTCTTAGGTCCCCGATGCTGAGAAAATTTGATCAAAGGATCTCTTTTGTGCAACTGAGACCTTATCTTGACCCAACTTTGAGTTTGTTAAGTCTTTACACTGCACTAACCCTCGAAAGTAAACATTCAGTCATGTGAGTACTCAAGACTGTTCAGAATGCTTTGCCCAATATCACCATGAGGAAATCTCCAGTTGTTTGGGTTTTTTTGGTTTTGTGTTTGGTGTTGTTTTCCTTTTTTTTTTTGCTATCCCAGTGAAACTCAGGACAGTACTTTAAACTTGAAGCACTACTTCAAATTATTTCCAAAAGGGAATAAATATTTATGTTCTTTATATAAAGAGGCCAAGAGAAAGTAATTTAAGGAAGTAAAATATGGAAATTAATAAATAATAAGAAAATCCCAAAGATAAAACTGTAGGTTCAAAATATGTAATTATTGCTAGGAAAAGGGAAAACACAAATAAGAAGAGAAAAGATTAGCTCTAGGACTTACAGGAGTAAGAGCTTAAGGTCATCTGGTGACAGTAAAGGTCTCTCATGATGCCTAAGGTTTGCTTATTTGTTTTTCTTTTGTGGTCAGAATGTTTCCCACTTAACACTGCTGCGGGAAAAACAGCTAGTGGGGATCCAGGAACAATTTGGGTCAGACCTTGGGTTCTTTGGTCACTCATGGTGGGCTGGCAGACAAGCCTCCTATCATGGCATTAGCAGATGTGTCTCAGAATTCCCAGATCTTCAACCAATTGGGTTCCAGCCCTTGAAGCTAATGTCTCTGTGGCTTCTAGAAGTCAGCTGACTGATGGTTCATGGCAGCTTTGGGTGGTGGCTCTACTGGCCTCTCTTCGAGCACTCCCCACCCTACTTGCTCTTCTCTGTTGGTCCAGTATCTACTCTAGAGCCTCCCAGTGTCTTTCTATCCTTCTTTCCTCCTCCCCTAGCAGTGCTGCTAAGTCATCCACAAGAGGGCTAGGCCTTCCTGGCTAGGGCTAGGCCTTCCTGGCAGCTCTTAGCTGCCACTGAATCTGACCTGTCTCAGTCCTCTCCATACCTGCACACTCTGTTTTCACTGTGGCTCTGCCCACCTTGTCCCGTACCCTGTAGCTTGGGAACAAATGCCACTCCACCAGAAGCAGACATGGCTGGCATATTCTATACATGTTCACAGACCATAGTTCATTGGGTCGGTGGTGAAAAGCCCGGAATCAAAAGAGGGCAGCCACAGCCTTCTCACTCATGAATGACACAAAAAAATTCCTAAAAGGGAGAGCTGGAAAGGAGAAGGAATGGGCTGGGAGGCCTCTGTGTATAGCCCAAGCTGTTGTCTGAAGTTGAGAAGTGCTGCTTCTCGCCACAGGCACAAAGCCCACTGAAACATTCTCACCACGTGTGATCGAGCCCCTAATCTTTCACTTCATTGTCCAGTGCTCTGCTTTTCGAACTTGGAAATTTTTCAGGTTGCTTTGGCAAGGTGGGCCTCAAAGATCAGTCTCTAATCCCTACAAAGGGCTGAGGTCGCCATTTTCCCTTGTGCCACCCTTGGGAAATGACTTGCTGATGCGTGGCTGATGTACCCAGGACCTCTTGGCCCTTGGGATGCCTGTTGCCAGAGACTGCAGTCCTCCTTGTTACCTGTCTTTGTGAGCACTCACTTTACTACCATTGATACATTTTAGGGATAAGAAGTTTGGCCCTTGAGTCTTCCAAACTCTGGAGCCTAACAATCTTCTTTATACTATATAGACTTTTTGGCAATGTTTGTTGACTTTGATCTTCCTTCAGCTGAGAATGTTGTCTTAGTCTGTTTTGTGCTGCTGTAACAGCATATAGCAGACTAGAGATGATTTGGAAGGTAGAAAATATTCAGACCATAGCAGGAATCCTCACTTGCCTGACCAAAGTCAAGAAGCTAGCAGAGAGAGAGAGAGAGAGAGAGAGAGAGAATTGCACTTCCATCTCTGAGGAAGTCACACCTGCAGGCCAGGCATACTGTGGCATTCTGTGACGGTTTCTCCCAAGTCCCATGCTGGAACAGGTCCTGCCTACTTCCTGCCATGGCTATCTAGTGCATAAAATAAGGCATCTGGAAAATCAGATTATCTCCCAGTTCCTCCACCTGTAACTTTTGATTCTAAATCTGGGCCCTGCTGAGGTCAAGTCATTTTAATCCCAGGACTGTCCTCCTTCACCAGCATTTTTCAGTGAACATCTTCTCCCTCTGTCAGCCAGTGTTGTGGGTGTCCCTTATGTTTTTAGATAATACCCAACCTGAAGCCTACCATATTGGTACAAGGGTGATAAGCCCACCATGGTCCCAGTGAAATTGAGTAGACACAGGGATGGGGTACAGGAGACACCAGCCCTTAACTAAAACAATCACTTCAACTTCAGAAGACACACTTTAGCTTACTTTCCTATGTCTGAAGTTCCAGGAAAATGGGAATGGTTCCTTTCCCTGAGGGATCTTCCAGCTAGCATTCCTTTTGAGCCATTTCTGCAGACATCAGACCAAAAATGCAAACTGAAAAATGCAGTAAGTCGTGGTGAGGCTTTAGGGAAATGGTTATGCCCTTCTGTCGAGGAGGCTTTTTACAAATGAATTTTAGAATGCAAAATACAATATAAACATAAAGCTTAGAAGAGGATGGAAAACTTCCATTAGCTCAGAAAAACCTTAGGAAACAGTCCTGAGACAGTCCGTCTGAGTTCAGGTGTAAAATCTGGAAGCAGAGATGAAGGTACATAGTAAATGGTTTATTGATGTCCCATCACTGTATTCTGCGTGGCACATTCAATGTGCTGTGTCTCATTAGCAGTATTCGAGGTTACTCTGCAAAACTGCAGTAAACATCATTGAAATGCATTGATCTACCTAGCATTTCCATCAGTACTTGTGTGCACATCTGCGATATAGTGCTTAGATGGCTCTGTTTCTGATTTTCAATAAATAATCCTTCAGCACATCCCAGGAAAAATAATCAAAGAGATTCATGTTGTGATAGTCTGTTTAGAGACTCACTGTAGTCTTTGGTTCATTAGCAAATTCAGAAACTAAGCCTGGAGGTCTCCAGTAGACAGGAAGAGTAATCCAGTGCAGTTGATGGGCCACAAGATTTCCAACATGGTGGAGGCCAAAGCCTGGTTTAGACATTTGCAACACCTCTATGACCTTGGGCAAGTGTCTAATCCTCGTCTTCCCTCCCTGTCATTGTCTTTAAATTGGGATGGTAGCAGTCCCTCCTCTGCGGAATTGTGGTGGGTGTTGGTTATACAATGACTAAAATGCCTGATATTTCATAGGCAGCCCACAGACGGAATCTGTTACTGTGATATACAGTGACAGACCTTGCTCTCTCTTTCTCTTATCTACTGGCAACTTTTTTGTATAGCTAGTAGAGCTAAAAAAAATACTGTGAGACAATCTTTCCAATGTTTGACTGACCAAAATTAATCTGACTGCTCCTTAATCTCATTCTTATGTGGAAAAAATGATTATACACTTTTTATTTTCTGAAGTCCATGGTCAGCACAGTGTCAAGAGAAATTGCCTGTGATCCTAGCCTTTGGGAGGCTGAGGCAGGATGATAAAGAGTTTGAGGCTAAACTGGATTGATAGTGAGTTCAAGGCTAACCTGGGCTACAGAATGAGACCTAATGTCAAAGAAAGGAGAGCGAGCAAGTGAGAGAGAGAGAGAGAGAGAGAGAGAGGAAGAAAGAGGAAAAGAAAAGGAGGATAGGTTATATAAGAGGTGTTCCATTTTGTAATGTAGAAAAACTTGTCCAGACATGAAATAAGTACAATGATTGTGTCGTGAGACCTCAAGGAAACTAAACTTTCTAGACTTCGGGTTGTGCATTCACAACGTCTCAAGTGGTTTCAAGATTGCTTCGAACCTAGAGCTCAGTTTCTGTTTTCTCACTTAGTGGGCTCAAGGTTCCTCTCAACCTTATGACTTTTACAGCGTTCCTTGCACTCATGGTTCACAGAATGATGAGCTGGGAAAGACAGAGACACCACCCAGGGTAATGTTCTGGTTTTACAGATGAGCAGCCTGCAACCTGGAGGGCAAAACTTTCCCTTTCGTATGTCAGTCATATGGCTCATCTGGGCTGTGATAAAGTCAGAACCCAGGCATCCTGACTCCTGCTACCCAGGTGATAAATATTAAAAGCACAAGAATTGTGCTGGGGTTTTGCCAACTGTTGTTTTTCGCAGTGCTTAAAATAAAAGTGGAACTCTTCCCATTGTATCACATTGCCTCTCTCGCACAAAGCAAAATGTCACATTTGGGAAGCAAATATGGAAACTGTCCAGGTGATCTTTGACTGACATTAAAGCATACTCATTTTATTGGATAATTATTAAATTGAATAAATCAAATTGATCTGACTCTAGTTGAAGATACTTCTATCTATTGATCTTCCAGAAAGATAACATTTTAGGATCCAGAAACAGCCGAAGGGTGATCATTGGCATGCTATATGTGACCTCAAGTGACATCTCAGAGTCACAACGAGTTCATCTCTGAGCTCTGCATTTTAGAAATCTCTAGAAGGTCTCAGTTGCCACTCATCAAGTCATTAAGGCATATAGTGAAGCCTCAGAGTCTAACAGTTGATCCACAGCCTTCCTCTGTTTGTGCTACCCTGTGGTCAAATATTTTTATTCCTGGTAAAATAAGGAAATGATTTCATTTTGACAAACCAAAGTCCATATGAGGATCTAACAATCAGGTGCATAATCACAAGATGTACACGGCACATATGAGTAAACAACAGCTAACAAATTAAATCAAACTGCTTTGTTAGATGGTGAACACACCACAGGTGGAGAAGCAGTGGTGACCAGTTAACTAGTAAGTGTGCTATGTGTCTGTCCAAGGCTCCAACCTAGGCTGAGGTCTGAAGCTTACCTTTTCCAAGAGGAGAGTTCCACGGGAACCAGCAGAGCAGTCAGAGGAGTTGCTAGCTGTTTAATTCAGAGCTACTTCTAATTTTAAAAGACATCAGTTGTGAAACTAATTTTTAGAAAACTGGCTTTATGGAAAAAAAGAAACAAGACAAAAGATCCATCAACTGAAGTTGGTTTTATCTTTCCGTCATGATGAGAGATACAACGCATTCCACTCAGGTCTCTTACAAATTAAAGCAGAAACCATAAAGTGTTATTCAACAGTGAAAAAGAATATACATTATATTTTCATTTCAATTGGTATAAAAGGGAAAGAAAAATGAAACATTAAAAATTTTAAAATGAAAGGAAAGAAATTAGGAAAAATGAAAACAAGGCTAAAAGAGAGAATAATTTTTGGCAACTAAGAGAAAAGACAAGAAGACTGTGTAACTTCCCTACCTAGCACTTTAAACACAACTTGCCAATGACAATGATTTTTGTCAACTGATGATGGAAGTCTCACTGTCTACCCAGATGATAAATTTTAAAAGCATAAGAATTGAGTTGGGTTTTTGTCAACTGTTGTTTTTCCAAGTGCCTAAAAGTGGAAATCACAGGTAAGAATTATTAAATGAGTGAAGAAACAAAGGAACAAATGAAGAAAGAGTATAGAGAATCAGAGTTCCATGGTCCAAGTGGCTCCAGCAGTGGTTTGCAGAGAACTGCAGTTGTTTCTTCCAAAGCAAGAAGAGCCCATGGGCCTGACTGACCCTGGCCCCTGAGCTGCCTGTAGCACTATCTCTTCGGAGGGATTTTCACAAGGTCTCCCCTAGGTCTGTGTTGGCAGAGTAAAAGCCTGTTGAGTATTAGAACATTTTGTGTCTGTTCCTTTTGAAAAGTCCCTGATAGTTAATGTCTGCACAACCCTCACATTGGGCTTCACCCTGTCACCTGGTACCTCCTCACCCTAAGCCCAGTCATCCCATGTTCCCGAATCTTCCTGCTGCTGCAGCCCCTCTGGAGTCCCTGGCCTCTCACAGACCACTGCATCCTCCCGCAGTACCACCTCTTGGGCTCTCCCACAAGAAGCTCCTTCCCTTTTTTAGCCTTCTGACTACAACTGCTTATTTTCCCAACCCTTCCATATTAAGGGCCCTAGAAGAGGGGCAGTAAATTCTCAGCTCCCTGTCATCAAGAAATTTATCACACCTTCAACCTCTCGTAAAAATGCATGCCTCTGGTCCTTCTCTCCCTGACCTCTAATACCCCAGGGTCAGTCTTGTTCATTCATCACAGATGTTGGCTTCTGGATCCGCACAGTCTCTTCATCCACCCCAAGCCACTGACTCACCATCTTCAGGATGACCTCAGGAGCTCCACGCACAATTCTTCAGGAAATCAGCCTCTGAAAACTCTCTACTTTTTCATTAGAATTTACCATTTCACATATAGATTTGTGACATTAAGAATATTCACACTGGTATGCAACCATCATCATCACTATCCATCTCTAAAGATTCTCATCTTCGGTGGCTAAAACCCTGTCTCTGATAAATTCTAACTTCCAAGAGCCAGGGATTTAGCTTGGGGGCACAGTCACCTGCCTGGCAAGCACAAGGTCCTGAGTTTGATTCCCAATACTGGGAAAGAAAAGAAAAAAAGAAAAGAAAAAAATTATGACTTCCAGAATTAGGTGTTATTTACTTTTACCAGATATAAAGGCACTCTCACCCTAGAACTTTGATTTCCTAAAATTGTCCTTCTTTCAGAATTTGTTTTATTAGTACATATATGCAGTATTTTATAATCACCTTGGGAAGTTGGTGCATATCCACAATACAACTTTTTAAAAAATCCCCTTCTCTGTCCCCTCTCTCCTTCTGTAACTGTCTTTTCCCCCTTGTCATTATTATTAATCTTGGTTCATGTTTATGGCATACAGTGTCCACAATGATTGAGGTTATTAGGATCTCATACAGGGCATCTTCACTCTACCTGTTTCCCCATTCCCCCCTACATACCTTGCCTTTGACACCCCCTGGATTCCTTCTCATTTGTAGGTGATCCATCCTCTTGTCTCCTTCTGTTCTTCCTTTATTTTTCTTTTGGATCTTAATTTATTCCACTTTCTGTGTGCAGTCACTTGTCCTCCCAGTAGACCAGAATGCAACTAGATCTGAGTTAGGACCCAACCAATACTCTTGCTGGCCTCATTTTCTTCATTTGTAAAATCCAGATAATATAGGTACTAAGATAGGTGGAAGAACCTAAATTCATTGGGTTGTTGAGAAGAGTGTTTGTAGAGCATGCAGCATGGTACTGTTCTCCGTCCTTCCTGCCATGCCACACTATGAGTGTTCATCACTTCAGCCACTCTGCTGACCTTCCTAGCTCCCCTGTCACCTGTATTGTTCTGGTGCCCACTCCAGGGAGACACAATGTCCTGTATCCATCCAGCTCTCTGCCTCATCTACACATCCTCCCAGGCTGTTGGTGAATAGTACTCACTGTAGTCACTTCAAGGCATGGTCTCCCACTCAGCTGGACCTCTGTGCTATCCTGTTAATAGGTCAATAGTCACTCATACATTCATTTATTTATCTCTGTAAACCAGAGTCTTACAGTCTTACACTTGACATCAGACTATGAATCACACAGATCCCCTGGGGTTCTGATTTGGTGAAAGGTAGTGGAGTTGGAATCAGCAATTTTAACAAGCAACTTCAGGGCATTTTGATAGATGCCATGCCATGCGCAGCCCACTAGACCTGAGCCACAAACTCCTTGAGAGCAGACAGAAGGTCTTATCTGACTTTGATCCCTAAGTACCTGACAATAGATAAGAATTGACCCAATGAATGAATCTGTCACTCTTCACTTCAGAGGAAGTGACTGCTCGACTTTGAAATGCTAATTAGCTACAGCTGTTTAAATGCAGTTTATAACTCCTCAATGTGTTTTATCTTTAATCCTTTATCATCCCTTATCACTGCCATTGGAGGGAGGAAACTATAAAGGACCTCTTATTCTCCAACAAACAACAACACAAAGCCAACTCAGGGTCCAGGGAAGAGATGGTGACTGCAGTCCAGAGGTGCAAGGACTGTACTGTACCTTTAGGAAGCAGAGGACTCTGACGGCCCACATGTTTGAAATTCTCCAGGCAGAGATGTCATAGCCATTTTAGGGGACTTTCCTGGAGAGAAAGGATCTGAATTGGGAAGCACACTGTTGGAGCTGTTGGGAGCATATGACTTATTGTGAAACAGGTGTCTAGAGGAAGACAGGATGATATGCCCAATCTGTGGTAGAAAGGGTTCAAACCCCAGCTCTGTTATTTACTAACTTATGGTAACCTAGCTGGGGGTAACCTCTCGGAACCGTTATTTCGTTATCTGTCAAATGAGTGACGAGATGATATACCTTTAAAAAATTGAAAAATGTGATGGAAGTAATGCATGGTGATTCTATGATGTGAGGCAATCAGGCAAAGTTTTCAGGACACCTCTGTCCATCACAATGGAGAGAAAATATATATATCCACACACACCCGCACGCACACATGAGACATGCCCTGTTGGCCTCAAAAAACAGAAGTGGTGCCAGCTATTACTGTGTTGGGGAAGTCACCCCAGTGTAATAATGTTTCCAAAGGGAGCAGACAGAGTAACCCAGGGCCATCCCCTCCCACTCTTGTCTTCCCTGAGTGCAACCGGTAGGAGCCTCAGCAGGGGAAGTGGGAGGGAAACTGGCGTAGGCAGCCAGAACTGAAACCTTTCTTTTACTGCCCTCCTGTTCTATCACCCCTTTCTCTCCTGTGCCAGGAAAAAGAGAAACTGCTCATGCCTCTTCTATTCTTCTGTCCGTTGAATCTGCTTTCCCAGCCTCCAGACACTATTTCATCTTTCATCAGAGTCTGCAGAATACCCTAAGGGCGCAGGAGCCGCTTCTAAGTGCTCCATCCTGGACCTCCCTGGGAGCCCATAAAATATTCACTTCAATATTTGAGACTTTGCCAGCCCATGAAGACCAGTGTCTAACCTGCCCTTGGTTCATGCCTTATCTCTACTTCTACCCTGAGAGAGAATTACCTTTCAGTAGGAGCACTAGGAGATACCAGTTTAGAGGTTAATAAGAAAGAACACCAACAAACATTCTTTATAGCACTTCAGGCTCTCTTCTGTACTAATTCCTTTGTTCCTGCACATTTATTTCCATTTAGGAAAAGAATTTGGACTGGTTTCCTCGGATGAGAGCCATGTCTCTTGTCAGCAACGAAAGTGACAGTGAACAAAACGAGATTCGGAACCTACAGGAGAAGCTGGAATCGACCATGAGCTTGGTCAAACAGCTGTCAGGTCAGCTGGCGGAGCTCAAAGAGCAGGTTCGTATGCCCAAGGCAAAGGAGCTGGGGTGAAAACACTGACCACCTTGAGTGTGGGGAGATGTGGAGACTCCTGGGGTCATGCTCCGGGGACTTTGAACTCCAGTGAGGGGCTCCTGCTGTGTGCTGTAGAGCCACAGCTCAGCAAGCAGTGACTTCCACTTACCAAACTCTCCCGGGGCTATGTGACATTTCTCCTACAGAAAGGGGAAAGGAGGAGCAGATGCCAGTATACCGGGACACACTCACTCTTTGTGATCACATTTTCTTCCAAGCTACAAATTACTAAACTCATCAGAAAGGCAGATCATCATTAGTGACTGCCCCTTCGATGCTATAATCAACCCCTTTATCACATAATATTGTTAGCATTCATAAAAAAAATCAGTAGAAACCATGCCAGCTATTAAAATGACTGTGGTGACGGTGATAATTACGTGACAAGCAAGATCTGTTTGAGAACCACGGTTCCTGTTTCCTAACCACAAACAGGGGTTTGCTCTTTTTCTCTGTTTATGGAAATTGACTCTCTCAAAAAGAAATCTCCCTTTTTATATATATACATTCTACATGATGGCAGATTGTTAGTGCTTGGGAAATAGTCACACAAAATATTTGTAACCCACCAGCACTGTGGAAGAGTGAGAAAATCAGCTGAAAACACACACACACACACATACACACACACACACTCTGTCTCTCTCTCTTTTCCCCAGATGACAGAACAAAGGAAGAATAAGCAGAGACTGGGCTTCCTCGGATCAAACACACCCCATGTGAATCATCACATGCCACCACACTGATACCATGGGGGGAAGCCGTGACTAGCCTTTCATCGGTGCCTGATCACTGAATAAAGGACCGAGATGGAGGGAAGTGAACAGTGCCTATTGTTGAAAAGTTAAAAACAACCAAGTGCCAAGATGTTGAGTGGCTTAGCTCTGAGAACAATTTGTAACTGTGTTTTCATGGTTGAGAAGACCCATACTAAAAAGCAGCAACTCGAAAGCACACATCACGCATTCTCAATGCAACAGGAAGTAACCTGCTCACAGGGGTGGAAGGAGAGGCGGTGGGGAAAGAAACCCAGGGCAGTGAAAGCTGCTTTCTGCCAAATCGGTAGGGTTTCAGCCTTGCCTTGAATGCTGACTGCGGCCTTTGTTATGGACGGTTGGGGATTTATTTCTCTTCGTTGTGGCACATGGGTCACTGATACAGGAAGCCGTACTTTGGTGACTAGGTTTTACTAAGGAAAATAACTGCAAAGATTCAGAATGAGAGTTGGAAAGAAAAATGTTAATGCTTCCAAACCATAGCTGTCGTGAAGCAATTTATTTATAACGTGAAACACAACGGACTTACAGCGCTAGGAACTTAGTGCTTCGGAGCTTATGCCCCTCATGCTGACAATATAACTGGAATGTGATTGTTTTCTCTGTATTTCAAACAGGCTCTGTCAATGCGCAGCACAAAAGGAAATTTTCATAGAATTGTTAAGCAAACGTTTTAAGTCGTGTATAAGATAAGACTGTAAGTCTTGTGGAAGAGAAACTTGAAGCCCCAGGGATGAATTTTTGAGAACATATATATGCTATTAAAATATTCTGAGATTAATAAATGAAAATGCTTAAAGGTGACAGGAAGTATTGAGAAACTTATGATGGTGGCTTTGCTTTTCTTGTGTATGTGTTTGGTATCAGAGATCGAACTCATAACCTCATGCTTACCAGGCAAACCCTTGAACCACTGAGCTAAATCCCCAGCCCTGGCCTTACCTTTTATAAACATAGAGTAAATGCAGTTTGATTCATGTTTGTTATGCTTAAGGAATTCAGTGTTTCTATTTATCCTATTTCTGCAGTTAAGGAGGAAAAAAATCCAAGAAATCTATTAAATACACAAGAAATTGGAGCATTTCCATTGCATATTTAAAACTGTAACAGAAATATCTTTTCAAAATGTAAAAAGATCATAATTTCTTCCTCTAATTATTTTTTTAATGTCAAATCATGCAATCAGAATTTATTGAGAGAGAAAATAACCTGGCCTGGCCAGATTATTTTTAGAGACTGTGTATTTGGGACATTAAAGGAAAATATAGATAATGAAGGTATGAGGAGCACTGCTGTGTGGCAAGGTACTAGTCTCTCAGAGAGGTTTTGCCATTGACCTGGGGTCCCCCAGAGCCTTTAAACTCTTGATTCTTGCTGCCAAGGTTTAAGGCCAGATGGAATTTGCTATGACAATTTTTGGCCTTTGGATCATTCTAATACACTTTTAGCTGTTGGCTCCTAAAAAAAAAAAAAAATCCTAAATATGAAATGCATAGAATACAAAGGAAGTCTGAACTAGTTCTTCTCCACACTGTTAGCATACATTTAAAACCAGGCTGTGAATTTTTGAGCAATGAATTCTTGAGCTATAGCTACTGTTTGGTATCTCCACTCAGAGCCATCTTAACTAAGAATTCCTCTTTCTGACAGAATTATATTTTCCTGACCAATAGCTGAAGCACTCTCATGTCCATGATCCAGAGATACTAAGAAATTGTGGCTTATCTGCACACAGCACAGACCTTTACAACTCATGGCCATTTGATAAATATATGAGGAATACAGCAGTCACTCAGTTACCCTTATAATGAATTCATTACAACAACTTTAAGATATATCACATTTTTTTGGTGACTTCAACACAATTAAAGTAGACAATAGCAGAAATTTTCAAATTCCCAGGTTATCATTGCTGTTAATAGTATTAAGGTAAAAAGCTTCTTTTCAAGTGTTTGAATCAGGCAGTCTTGGGTGGCAGGGAAAGAAGAAAAATGTGACAAATACTGAGAACATTCCACCATGCAGTGCTATCTCTATTTCAGCACAAAATAAAATATTTCTGATATCTGGTCTGAAAGTCAAGAAAATCAATTAGTTTGTACAGACATGAGCAGTATGTCTTTCAGATGAGGAACTATTTGGTCTTTCTGACACTGTGATAGTTCGTTCTACAGGAAGTAAGGCAGTGGGTCTATAACTGCCATCTAGAAATGCCCTAACATCTCCAGCCTTTGTGTAGGAAGCCCCCTATTTCACTGTTTCTTTACTGGAAATACTGAAAGAGAGTGTGACTAACAGGACTCTTATTTCATCAAAATTTTAGAAGTTCTCAGTTGTGCTTTTAATGTGTCTTTCCTTTCTGCCTGAACACTTAAGAGTTTATAAAGCAAACTAAAAAAGAAGCACAAAAAAGCATTTCCCGAGACATTGAATTCATAAAGGAGACAATACTAAGGGAGAAATTTGATATGAGTTTGTAGTTGGTAAAACATACATTTGTCAATGCAACTGGAATATTCAACCTAAGTAAGTACCACTGACATCTTATTTATATAGTGATATTAAAATAAATACAATTACTTTGGATGTTAAGGGAGTTTAAAATATTTAGTTATTAAAGTTTATATTGTTTTAAAAATCTGCTTCTACTGAATATTATTTTTAATTTCAAAAAGGTTTTGTTCCTATATGCTCCATTTTGAGTCTCAAGAATTTAATGAAAGCATTTTTTTTTTCAATTAATGTATTGACTTCCAGTGAGGTGCAGGGGGGCAGGAGAGTGAGAGAGAGGCTAGAAGAGGAGCTTTGTTGATGCTTCCTCCATCATCCTGGGACAGTTGTGCCTGCAAGAGGAGTATAAGTCTGTCCTCTGAGCTCCCTTCCTCATCCCTGGGATGGTGGCGCTGGCTGGAGAGGTATAAATATATACTCCTTCCTTCCTTCATTGCCTGGGATGGCAGTGCCTGCAACAGGAGAGTAAGTTTGTGCTCCTCCTATACTCCATTGCCCTGGGCTGATGCTGCTGTGAGAGAAGACATCAGAGGAACAGACACCTTTCTAGGAAAGCCTCAACATCAGTGATAAGGCTCGCTAGACACCTAAAAGCATCATCGCAGAAAACAAAATAGAAATGACAAGATGAAGCAAAATGCAATCTCAAATGCCCAGCCCAATCAGGCACAACTCCAGAATGTAAAGCAGAAGGCAACTAATAGAACCCCCTGAAATGATAGCAATAGAAGTAATAAAAAAAAAAAATTGAAAGAGGCCACAGGGTGGGGGGATCTCTAAGGTGCAAAAATAAATGGCTATCAAGATAAAAGACATTAAAGCAGACACACTTAAATAGAGAAGCTTGGGAAAATTATGTAAACCATGAATGCCAAACATAGACAAGAAATGAAGTTCATGAGAGAGATCCAAACAGAAATGCAGGAGGTTAGAAACTCCATTGCAAGTACACACAGCAGATTGAATGAATATCAGATCTAGAAGAGAGCCAGAACAACTAACAATCAGGAAAAGAAAGATACCTTAAAAAAATCACAAGAGACCATGAAAAATCCAACAGCTACAGGATGAAGCAAAGAATAACAATATAAGATTGACTGGAATCAATGAGAAAGCTGGAGACAGTGTAGAAACCTTTAAAAATGTCTTTACAGAAATAATGGCAGAAAACTTCCCAAACATGGATAAAGAATTTGACATACAAATAAATGAAGCATATAGATGTCCAATTTGCCATGACTAAAATAAATCTACAAGGCATATAATAATCCAGATTTCAGAAATTCAGCACAAGAACAAAATATTAAAAACAGCTACAGAAAAGAAACATATCACCTATAAAGGAAAACCCATCAGAGTCAGAATCACAGCAGACTTGTCAACACAAACTCTCAAATCAAGAAGAGCTTGAAGTAAAGTATTTCAAATCCTAAAGGAAAGCAGTATTCAACCCAGATAAATGTATCCCACAAAACTATATTTCAAAATTGATGGAAGAATAAGATGCTTTTGTGACAAAGAACAAGTGAGGAAATTTATGGCCTCCAAACCAGCTCTATGGAATGATCTGAAAGATGCATTAGAAAGAGGTAATGAAGACCACAAACACAGGGACACCAATAGAATGAAGCCTCCAGGCAGGCAAGCAGTTAAACAGAGCAGAAAGATGGAACAAACAATGGGGAAACAACATGAAAAAGGAAGTCAATGCATATCATTTATAACCATTAGCATAAATGGTCTCAACTCACCAATCAAAAGAAACAGGCAGAATGAATCAAGGTGCAAGATCCAACAATATGCTGCATTCAAGAAACACATTTAACCCAAGAAGAAATTCATATATTAAAAGTCAAAGGATGGAAAACAATTTTCCATGCCATAGGAACCCAGAAAAAAGCAGGGTAGCTATTCTATTTGCAGACAGTAGAAACTTTAAGCCAAAGCTAGTCAAAAAAGGCAAGGTCACTACATACTGGTTAAGGGAAGGCTCCAAGAAAAAGAAATAATCATAAATAAATATTTATTCACCCAAATGGTTCACCCACCTGCATAAAACAAATATTAATAGACATGAAAAACCAAATAAGCACTACCACAGTTGTAGTTGGGGGGCTTTAACAATCACAAATGGATAGATCAACTAGACAAAAAAAAAAAATCAACAAATAAATACTAGAATTAAACCAAGCCTGTGAACAAATGGACTTGGTAGATGTATACAGAGTATTTCACACCAAACATAGAATGCACATTCTTCTCAGCTGTATGTGGGATGTTCCCCAAAATAGATCATATATTAGCTAACAAAACATGTTTAAATATAGAGGAATTGGAATCATCCCATGAATACTGTCCAATAGTAACACAATGAAACTGGGAATCAATGATGAAGAAAACCACAAAACCACGTTAACACATGGAAATTAACACCCTTATAAACACCCTTCTTCTGTGAGTCACAGAAGAAATTAAACATGAAATTAAACAATATATAAAATTAAATGATAATGTCCATACGAAACTTATGGGACATAATGAAAGCAGTCCTACAAGGAAAATCTATAGTGATTAACTCATGTATCTGGAAAACAGAACAAGTTCAAATAAACAACCTAATGTTGAACCTCAAACTTGTAGAAAAAGGACAAATCAAACCTAAAGGGAGGAAATTATAAAGAGCAGCAGTTAATGCAAAAGAGAATAAGAAAACAATACAAAGAATCAATGAATCAAAAATTGGTTCATTGAAAGAATAAAATTGATAAAACATCAGCCTCAACAAAAAGAGGAAAGAAAAAAACACAAATTTGAGGAATGAAAAGGGGGAAATCATAATGGATCCCATAGAATTCCATGAGATCATCAACACCCACTATGAGAACCCATACTCTAATAAAATAGAAAACATAGAAGAAATGGACAGAGTGATAAACAGAATTGAATTGCCAAAACTAAATCAAGGAGATATAAAAATTCTAATATCATCCAATAAAATTGAAAATGTAATTTGAAATTTACCAAAAAGCAAAAGCACAGGTCGTGACAGATTCACCATTGAATTCTATAAGAAATTTAGAAAAGAAGTAATGCCACTCATGCTGAAACTCTTTAAAGAAATTGAAAGGGAAGCAATACTTTTGAAGTCATCCTTGAAAGCAACGGATTACCCTGATTCCAAAACTAGAAAAGAACAAGAGAAAAAGAGAAATACAAGCCAATCTCCTAATGAACATAGATGCAGAAATCCTTAATAAGATACTGGTAAACAGAATGCAGCAAATCATCAAGAATATGCTACATCATGGTCAAGCAAGATTTGTCCCAGGGATGCAGAGATGGTTCAACATATGCAAATCAATAAATGTAATACACCACATCAACAGAACCAAAGACAAAAACCATATGATCATCTCAATAGATGCAGAAAAACCATTTGACAAAGTCCAACACCCATTCATAATGAAAATTCTACAGAAAATTGGAATACATGGTCTTTACCTCAATCTTATCAAAGCCATCTATGACAAACAACTAACATTATATTAAATGGACAAAAATTGAAAGTTTTCACTCTAAAATCAGGAGCAAGGCAAAGATTCCATGATCACCACTCCTATTCAATATAGTTGTTAAAATATTAGCCAAAGCAATTAAATGAGAGAAAAAAATAAAAGGAATAAAGATAGGGAAGAAGTTAAATTATTACTATTTGAGACGACATGATACTTTACCTAGAAGATCCCAAAAACTCCACCAAAAAACTTATAGATTCAATACCCAAATTCAGTAGTGTAGGGTGATACAAAGTCAACAGGTAAAAATCAACATCATTCCTGTACATAAGCAACAAACTCACAGAGAGAGAAATTAGAGAAATCATACAGTAACATCCAAAAAAAATTATAGACTTAGGAGTCAATCTAACAACAGTTGTAAAAGATGTGTACAGTGAAAATTACAGTTCCCTAAAGAAAATTGAAGAGGATATCAGAAAATGGAAAGATATGCTTCACTCTTGGATAGGAAGAACCAACAGTGAAAATGGCCATACTCTGAAAATACTATACAGTTTAATGAAATCCCAATCAAAATACCATTAGCACACCTCACAGTTTCAGAGAAAAAATTCCCAAAATTCATTTGGAAACAGAAAAGACCTAGAATAGCAAAAGCAATTCTTGGCAACAAGGGCAAGTCAGGGAGCATCAAAATCCCAGACCTGAAATTATACTAGAAAGCTACTGTGATAAAATCAGCATGGTACTGGCAAAAAAAAAAAAACAGGTCTGAGGATCAGTGAAATAGAATAAAAGATGCAGTCACAACTACAAACACACTCAACCACCTTATGTTTGACAAAGGAGCCAAACAGGTTTAGTGGAAGAAAGATAGTCTCTTTAACAAACAGTGCTAGAAAAATTGGCTTTCCACATATCAAAGACTAAAACTAGAGTCACATCTATCACCATGTACTAAAGCAAAAATGGATCACTGAATTAAAAATGGATCAAAGATCTAAATGTTAAAAGAGAAGTACTGAATTTACTGGAAGAGAAAATAGGCAGAAATCTTAAAGACAGGTTTAGGCAGAGACTTTATGAACAAACAACCAAACTGCAAGGGAAATAATACAAATAATAAACAAATGAGATCTCACCTTACTAAAAACTTTTTTCAGAAAAGACGTCACCAACACACAGTGAAAAGACAACTGAAAGAGTGGGAATTACAGCCAGTTGTCCCACAGACAAAAGACTTGTATCAAAAACATATAAAGAATTGAAAAATTATCAGAATCCCAAATACAAAGACCCAATCTAAAAATAGGCATCTGAGATGAATAGGCACTTCTCAGATGAAGAAATGCAAATTGCAAATAAATACATGAAAAAATGTTCAACATCATTGGCCACTCAATAGATGCAAATTAAAACAATGCTAAGATTCCATCTTATCCCAGAAAGGAAGGCTATCATTCAATAATCAACTGATAACAAATGTTGACAGGCTATGGGGGAAAAGGAGCCCCTTTCCACTGTTTGGCATATATACTGGTGTAACCAATGTGGAAATCAGTATGGAGATTCCCTTGAAATAGTTAGAGGTCTCATTTGAACCAGCTATTCTTTTTCTGTTTATCTCTCCAGAAGAATTAAAATCATCATACCACAGTGATATTTGTGCACCCATGTTAATAGCAGCACAAATTGTGGTAGCTAAATCTTGGAAGCAATCCAAATGCCCACCAACCAAGGAATGGATAAAGAAGACATGTTTTTTATACAATGAAGTACTACTCAGCCATAAAGAAGGATAAACTTGAGACTTTCATAGGTAAATGAATGCAACTCAAGATCATACTCTTAAGTAAATCAGACCCATATGTGTAAACGTTGTATTGTCTCACTAGTGTGATAAACTGAACAAGTAAATAAGATAATAATAAGTAAATAAGATCCAAAATGTACAACAGATACTGTGACTAGGGGAGAAATTGTTCAAAAGAAAAGAAAAACTGTGATGGGGAAAGGGGGAAAGGAAGGAAAAAGAAAAATATATATTTATTTATTCACAAGATAGTTAAGATAGTTATACAGCTAGTTTCTCTTAGTTCATTGAAAAGAAAGTTTTATGCTAATATTGTTTAGGCAAGATATCATGCTTATATCTTGTACTATGAAGACACAATATGCAGTATATAAACTATTGTAACTATCCTACTAACCTATTTTGAAACTTAGTTTCCTTGTTATGTCTATCTTTTTTTCCCTTTAAAAATAAAAGAAAGGGAGTATCACAATCCCTAACTTAAAATTATACTGTAAAGCTACTGTCATAAAAACAGCATGGTACTGGCCAAAAAAAAAAAAAAATACAGATCTGAAGGCAATGGAGCAGATTAGAAGATTAGAAACAACTCCAAACACACTAAGCCACCTTATTTTTGACAAAGATGCTAAACACATTCATTGGATGAAAAATAGCTTCTTCAATAAATGGTGCTGGAAAAACTGACTCTGCACACAACAGAAATTAAAGTTGGACCCATATCTTTCACCATGCACTAAACTAAATTCAGAATGGATCAAAGATCTAAAATAAATTTACTGGAATGTAGAGTAGGTAAAACTCTCAAAGATATACGTGTAGGAAAAGACTTTATAAACAAAACACCAATTGCACAGGAACTGTCACAAAGAATAAACAGCTTAGATCTCACTAAAAAGCTTTCACACAGCAAAAACCAACAGAGTGAAAACAACAAAGTGTGGGAGAAAATGTTTTCCAGCTGTTCCTCAAAGGATTACTATCAAGAACATATTAAAGAACTTAAAAAAAAAATCAGTCTTCTCAAATTTAAAAACCCAGTGCAAAAATGGGCATCTGAGATGAATATGCACTTCTCAGATGAAGAAATATAAACAGCAAATAAATATATGAAAAAATATTCAACATCACTAGTCATTCAAGAGATGCAAATTAAAACAACATTGAGATTCCACCTCATCCCAGAAAGAATGGCCATTATTAAGAAATCAACCAATAACAAATGCTGGAGGGGCCCTCGGGAAAAAGGAACCTTTTTCCACTGTTGGTGGGAACACAGACTGGTACAACCACTGTGGAAATCAGTGTGGAGATTCCTCAAAAAACTAGAATTGGAGTTCTCATTTGACCTAGCCATTCCCCTTATGGGTATCTTCCCAGAAAAATTAAAAACATCATACCACAGTGGTATATGTGCCCCCATGTTTATACCAGTGCAGTTTATAATAGCCAGATCTTGGTAACAACTTAATGCCCATCAAATGAGGAACGGATAAAAAAGATGTGGTATTTTTATACATTAGAGTACTATTCAGCCATCAAGAAGGATAAACTTGAGACTTATAGGTAAATGGATGCAACTTGAGACCATACTCATTAGTGAAATAAATAAGACGTGTAAACATTGTCTTGTCTCACTAGTGTGAGATGCTGAAAGAAACTACATACATAAAAGATAGTTAAGATAGTTTTACTACTGATTTCTCTGAACTTATTGAAGAAAAAGTTTATACTAGTATTGTTCAATTAAGTGCAGATGTCTTGTACTCTGAGTGACTGTTTTGAAGATAATGATGCAGGATATGTATACCATTGTTACCTGCTAATTGTTGTGTTTTGAAAATTTTTTTCTCTTTTTTTTATTTAAAGAGAAAAAAACAGGAAAAAGGTAGAAATATTACAGAATTTCAAGAAAAGAAGATCAACAGTAAGAAATCACTAATTAATAATTTACATATTGTTGTTTTAGAAATAGTTATTCAAGTTATAGAATTAAAGCACACAAAGTGGCCACTAAAGCAGTGAGAGTGCAAACAAAAATTTTTTCTCTTTAAAATAAAATTTTTAAAATAACAAATAATAAATAAATAAAATTAATATGTCATAGCCAGATGTGGTGGCACATGCCTTGTAATCCCAGCACTGGAGAGGCTGAGATAAAGGGATTGCTATGAGTTTGAGGTCAGCCTGGGCTACAAAGTGAATTCAAGGCCAGCCTGAACTGCACAGAGAAACTCTGTTTCGAAAAAAGAAAAAAAAATCAATGTATCATTTGAGATCAGAACTATTTGTATCATCTAGGGCAATAATATTAATAAACTATGTGCAGAGATTTATCATATTATCTACCTCTTAAAAGAAATTAGAAAAGTGTTTTTCTTGCAGCTTTACACTGTTTCTGTAGGCAAAGAAAATGCAGTTTCTAGTAGATTGCTGATAATATTGGGAAGCCAATTCAAGTCAGAATTAATTGGATGCTGAGTCCCACATTTGCAGCTGGCTGCCCTTCGACCCCCATAGTTGTTTTATGATAAGCGGTGATGCACCATGGTCCACGCTCATGCACCACTTCCACTGTCACCCCCATCCCACCCAGCAGGACTGAGGAGGAGGGGGCATGAGAGTGTGTGAGGAAAGCCTCAGAAGAGGATTTCTGCTTGCCAAGACTCTCTCTTACAGGAAAAGGAGTAAGTACCATAGGGAGGATAGGGGTGACCCTCTAGGGACTCCATAGATTGGACGTAAGTAAGTAAATGTTGCATGGGCAAATAATGGAACAGATTACAGGCTCAAGAAATCACCCTTCAATATGTAGAGAACTGAGCTTTGTGGGAGAGCAATTGTAGGGTGGTGTATCCCCTGCAGCGGTTTTAAAGCTATAATGGATAACAAATAGACATATTCTGATCCAGAGACCCACTCTAGAATGCTGTGGTACAGCAGGAGTGCGCTTCTTAAACACAGGCACAGGGGCCTGCCGGAGCCAGACAGGCCTCTAAGATGCATGTAACGGTGAGGCTCACACCATCAGTAGGGAAAGGGACACTGTGCTAAGCTGTTCTAAGCTCTCTATTTTCGAAATTTGACAGCCAATTCCAGTTTTTAGAAAATGCCTGAGGCTGCTGGAAGCCCTCTAGCCTCTCTCATTTGCTACTGTCTCTGAAATGATTATTGATAAAGCTATTCCATTTAGTGGAAGAAAGCACACAATACCAAGATGAAGCAGTGAACTAAAATGCATGTGAAAATTGAGAAATCTGAAAATAAATCCAGGTACCCGTCTCTGAACCGGAGTGTTTCCACAAACTTGAATAATTTATGAAATTATCATGCCAATGCTTCTCACATCAGCAAGTGGACTTTTTTCCTCCTCTGCAGCAGAGGGCTTATTATATCTACCTCGGAAAACATGATTCCAATATGTTAAGGCCAGATAATGTATAAGTTAATGATAATAAAATTGGATTTGTATAACTTTTGTGTGTGTGTGATACTGTTGTGCCTTATTCATTTCTTGCCATGTTTCTAAATAGTCTCTCCATTGGTGTGAAAGATATTATTATTATTTCTATTTTATGTAGCAATAAAGGAGGAACAAAAGTGTTGCAATTTGAAGACACTGATGAACAGATCCAATTGGACCAGGTGCCTGCAGTGTACCGGAAGTTGGCCAGCTCTCCAGTTTGCTGAGGCGTGGTTATGTGTCCACATTGTGTCTGATGCCCTGTGTAAACTCAGCTGGACACAGGCCACTTGGTTGTCTCAGACTGCCTGATTTTCACAACCACTGCTTCCAGTGATAGCTGCCCTCAGAGGAGAACTCAGCACACCACAGCTGAAGTCATCACGGGTGGTATGAATCACATGCGATCGATGAATAGATCTCTTTGCTCATGTGGGTATTTTCCAGCATGCCACAGTTCCTTGAAGTGGTATGGCAAGAAATGCTTTGTTTTGTTAGGAATCAGAGGAAAGATTTGGGGAAAGACACAATGAGTTCCTCTTCCAGTGAGAGTGATTGGCACCAAGGGCAGCATGACCAGGGTTCGCTGGCCACCCTGCTTTGACTGGTCGAGTGGAGGTGTTTTGAGGAAGTCATGGGAGACCTGATATTGAGAGAACAACCCCAGGCCAAAAATCTCTGCATTTCCACCTTTCCTCTGTCACTGCCCCCTACAGAGGTGCAAAAGACGTCATGGGGAGTTGTGTGGCAAATGGAGAGAAACTTTTTGCAAGTAGAAAATTCTTAAGAACAGAAATTAGTTGTTAAAATCTAACAGGAAAGTCTGGTTTTTACACTTTCGTGAGGATTTTCCCTGAGATTAGCTTCTTTCCTTTTATCTCAGATCTGCGGAACTGTAGGTGAAGCTTGCTCCTCCAGGCTCTGGGCTCTATGGAGGCAGGAGACATGACCTCTGGGCCCACTTCTGCGCCTCTGCCTGTGACGCTTCCCCTCAACTCTCTGCGCCAGGGAAAAGCCTTTAGAGGCTGCTCCCTGCTCTGCAACTGCTTTTGGCTTTACTTTTATAATGAACAATCATATGCTTCTTTCTGTATTGTATAACCTATTTCCTCTTCTCTTTCAATTGGAGTCAAGCACTTTGTGATCCTGCTTGGTCAGTAGTGTACTCAAATAAAAATTCTATGACCACAATACCCTAAAATTGGCCCTGCTTTGTAGTGTACGGCTCTCAATTAGGATTTTACCAGGGAACCAATGTCACTATGGCTAATATGGCCTAAGAGAGTTGTAGTAGGGATTAGACATCATGCAGCTAGGGCAGAGAATGGGTAAAGAGCTCTATGGAAGTGCATGGTGCTTTTGCATATGACAGTGAACCTGAAGTCATTCCAGGACTGGCAGTTGTCTGTAAAACCCAGGTGTAGAATGGAGGAGCCCAAAGGCAAGTTGGAACCCACAGTAACAAACTGAAGTTGGCATCTAGCTCCCAACACCTCTAAACCCTAGTACAGGTAATTTAAGTAAAGAAGCTAGTGCCCGTCACCATGGAAATTCATATGCTTCTGAACCAGAACTCAGAGAAGCTGAGGGAGGAAATCTGATTGGAACTGGAGGACCTAACACTAACTACTGCCCCACACCAACCAGGTGAGTCAGGAGACCAAATATGAGCTGCAATGGCACCTGTCACCTGCTCCTTTTGAACTTACTAGCTACTGCTTGACTTCCACTATCTAAACCTTATGAAAATATCTCCCGCTGAATTAATATGTAACTTTGTGAGTAAGGGAATTCTGGGAAGTGTAGTTCCAGCTCAGCTAGACTGACATACTACAGTTATATCACCGATAGTGATTTTGCTTTGCATTGTAAGCACACAGAAGAAACACTTCCCAGCACTCACTACAATCAGGTGGAAATGCGTGGCTGACTCTGGCCATGATAATGAGCACAGTGGATTAGCTGAGGCCCTGTACAGCCTCCAGTTCTTTACTGGCCATTGCAGTCACAGGGTCTGAAACAAAACCAACCTAAATCCCCAAGTCATCTCTTTGAAAGGAACTATCCTGAAGACCCTTAGTGTCTTCTATTTACTTTTTGGTAGTTGTTAAATACATGAAATTTTGATGCATTGTAACTTGTTATTATAGCATGACCTAGCCTACCCAACGAACAGAGACATGTATTAGTGCCAAAATACTGGCCCAAATATAAAAATTCTAGGATTTATCTGAGAAAAATATAAAATTAAAAACTGTACATCCACAAAATATTAATCACATCATTATTTGTCATTTGAAGATTGAAAGCAGTTTAAATGTCCATCAAAGGGCTGTGTTTAGAAACATAATTCAGACACAGGATAAGATGCCATAAATTCTATGGGAAGCACATAGATAGAAGCAATATTAGACAATACTCAGGATTAATTTTTTTTAGGTATGAGGTTGATGCCAGATAAGTTTTTATTACATTTAGAAAAAATGTTAACTGGTAGTAAAGATAAGTCATTCAAAATGAATGAGGGTTTTTAAACCCCTATAATTCTTCAGTGGCAGCTCCTGGGCCCATCACTCAAGCCAGATTTAACCCAAGATGCTGGAAAGCAGAGCACACAGTTGTGCACATCAAATCGAAGAGGATGAAAGATCCAATGGACCCTCCATCCTGCTTACTGGGATTGCTTGTGTAGTAGTCATATGCATAAAGAACTAGTCCAATAATCCAGGCAAGGCCCAAACCAGAAGCTATGTACAGGTGGTAAATACCTCCAATAGCTAGGAAAAACAGGAAGGAAGGATACACTGCCCACATGTTTTGGTGAGCTCACTGAATGCAGTTGAAAAGGTATCTATTCTCAGGATTTGTGCTGTACATGGCAGGATACTCCACCTTGTACTTCCTGTGGGCCTTGTTAACATTAATGGTAAGATGGCGTACCATGACAAAGATGGCATCACTGGATAGAATCATGAACCTGTGTTTCTTGGAGGGGATGAACATGTTAGTTCTGGATCGCTTTTGTTCTCTAGGTACACCAGGATTAATTTTTAAGTAGCTATTAAATTATATACTCTAACTATATGAAAGTGTGCTTCACAACAGGATGCAATGATAGACACTATAGCACAGATATAGGATATATTATCTTCAGAACATTTTACAATTTTCAAAAAGCTTTGATAATTTAATAATAATTCTTTTTTTCTTTTTTTATTTAAAGAAAAAAATTGAAGCAGAAAGACAATAGAAATAATACAAAATTTCAAAAACAAAACAAAACTAGTAATCAGTAAGAAATCACTAGTTGATAATTACATATTTCCCTCTTAGAAGTTGTTGTTCAAATTACAAAAGTAAAGCCTATAAAGTAGACATTTAAACAGTGAGACTGCAACCAGTTCTGTTTATCTATCCAACAAAAACTTAGTAATATGGTTATCAATCCTACCCACTTAAACATACATGAAGTTATATCTTTTAGAATACTTTCCTTTCCTCTCTTTTTTTCTTTAATAACTATAAACCATTCTTGTAAACTACTTAGAAGTTCTACACATGTATAAGTCTCTACATGTATACCTAGCCTTTCTGTATTAGAGGGAGAAACAAATCAAAACAAGTAAACAATACAAATTCCTAGAGAAACATGAAATGAAAGGGACGTAAAACCACAATACTAGGTGATCTATGGAAGTTATTGTGATGTCTCTTGTTATTTTCAATAAAATTGTCTATATCGTCAAACATAGTATAATTAAACTTAGCATTGCATTACACTATTAATAAAAACTAAACATTGGAAACATTATAGGACTTCAAAGGCAGTTAATAGTCAAACCAGAATGGGTATCCTATTGAATCTTGTCATCTTCAGAGTAGTTGCCTCTTCTCTCAGACTGGATACTCTCAAGCATACCAGATTCAAATAAAATCAGTCAAGATAAAACAGCGATATAACCAATCTTCTGTCTTACCTCTTCTATGCCATTTTTCTGTCATTGTTGTTTACTTTTCTCCTTCATTCCATTGTCTTCCCCTTTCTTTGAGGCCTTTCTGCCATTGATCCTGGAACTCTGGTGATTTTCTTCTCTCTCTCTAGAATGTCCTTCAATATTCTTTGCAGGGTTGGATTGGTGGTCACAAACTCCTCCAGTTCCTCTTTGTCATGGAAATATCTTGTCTCTCCATTAATTCTGAGAGACAGTTTTGCAGGGTACATCAACCTGGGTTGGAGGTTACTTTCTTTCAGGGCTTGGAATATTTCATTCCAAGCTCTTCTTGATTTGATGCTTTGCATCAAGAAGTCCGCTGTGATTTTGATGAGTTCTCCTTTATAGGTAATCTGTTGCTTTTCTCTGACCACTTTTAATATTCTGTTCTTGTGATGGATTTCTGGGATCCTGATTATTATATGTCTGGGTGTATATCTGTTTTGGTTGTAGCTGGCTGGAGTTCTGTATGCCTCATTTATCTGAACTACACTTCTGTTACCTATGTTTGGGAAGTTTTCCTTAATTATTTCTGTGAATAGACTTTATTTCATTTGTATTTGTCACTGCATCTTCATTCACATTTTTTATTCTTAGGTTATAAATCCTTTTGTCATCTTCTAGCCCTTGTATTGTTGCTTCCTGGTTCCCTGTTATTTTTAAGAGATCCTTACTTTCACAATCATACACTGCAAATCTACAAGTTTTGAAAGTTTGTCTTTAGTTTCTGTTAAAAGGTTTTGCCAGGTTTCAATGGAGTTTTTAATTTCCTGATATTCTCTTTGGATCTGTTTCATGTATTCTAGATTTTGTTTATATTCTTCACCAAAGGCTTCTCTCCTTTCTCTGGGTTCCTCCATTAAATTTGTCGATGAGGTCACAGAAGTATTTCTTTATTTCTGATGAGGCCGTGTCTGATATTACATGTTTGCTGCCCTCAACCTCCTCTGCATTTACCTCTATTGGACTCACTTTCCCTGGTTCAGCAGTTGGAGGCCTTTTGCTGTTTCTCTGTCTTGTCATGTTTCTGGCCCCCTTCAGATGGGTGGGTGGTAGTGGTCTCCAGACCCCTCACACTGCCCACAGTTTTTCTGCAGTGCACTGTCTAGGGAAGTGCCACCCCCACCCAGTCTGCTGCCAGTCTGTGAGGTGCACGCTGTGAACCGGCTCCTCTGCCTGTATCAGTCACCCAGTAGGTACTTCAGCATGTTTGTGTGTTCCCTGGGGATGCCACTGGCTCAGGACAACCTCGTCCCAGCTATTGGGTTCCAACCAGGGGCCTGGCCCAGCCGAGCAGATCCCACCAATCTGCTTTGGACCAGGAGCCGACGACCAATGCCACCTCGGGTTTTGATTCAAGCCGGCCCTGCCCAACTCCAAAATGTCATCTAGCCGGTCATCCCGCTCCGGGGAATCCAGTTCCCCTCACTCACCAAAGTTCGTGCAGCTCGACTGGCCGTTTGCACTCCCTGCCGCCGCGCCTCCCCCAGCCGAGGGTCTGGAGCTCACCAGGCCCCGCTCTCGGCAGGGCCGCGACCTCAGCTCGATCCTGAGTCGCTGTCCATGCCCAGTACAGCGATCGGAGCTTGCCCGGCTCCAGCCCTCTGTCCCTGCTTCTTCTTCTTTCTTTTTTTTTTTTTTCCTCAGTTTCTTTCTGGGTTGTGAGAATTTGTCTCCCTTTGTTGGGCTTTCTCCATGTTGTCGGATTCTAGCGTCTGAGTTTTGTTTTTTTTTCAGACAGTCTATTGCGTTACCACTCGGTCAGCCATTTTGGATCTCCTCATAACATTCTCTTAAAGAGAAATAAGTGTCTTAATGACTTAAATCTAGCTAACATTTCCTAAGAACAAGTTTTCCAAAGTCAGTTTACATTTTTTTCTTTCTTTCTCCCCTTCCCTCTCCCTTCCTCCCTTCTCTTCCAGTTCACCAATCCTATTTTCATTCTTGTTGACACTATTTGTCTTATCTCATGTTATGGCATATAAGGTTTACATTAATTGGGGTTATTAGGTTCCTGCACATGGAGTTTAAATTTTTATTAGATCACTGGAATTGTACATTAAATAAACATCATAACTAGAGTTCGTATCAGTTTCAACAGACATTTTACAAAACTTTGCATGAAGTTCCTGTGGACAATGTAGAGCAGTTTGTCCAGGATAAGACTGGAATTCTACAAATTGGTGTGCAAGTGAACAATTTTACTTAATGTGAGGCTAGAGTAAAATATCTTTAGCGTGTTGTTAGACCCCTGCCCTTGGCCTTTTCCCAATCTATATTTATTTCAATGTCTGCAACAAAGAGATCCACAGCAAAATTATAAAATGTAGAGATGACTTGGGAAGCAGAGTTAACATGTTTGCTGAGAGAGTAACAACAATGTCAGAAAACTGGAACCATGAACAAAGCTATTTTAATGATCTTTAAGAGATACACAAACCTTAGCTCCAAAGTGCTCAATTGCATAAATACAGGCTAGAAAAGATAGTAACTAATGTAAAAATCAATCATCAAATTTTTAATAACCTCTATCTCCATGCTTATAGATTCGTTTTATTTTAATATTTATTTAGGATTTATTGGATTTAAGTACTTTTGCAGAAATCTAGACACACAGTGTGAGGAGGGTTTTACCTTAAAGATGATTTTCCTCTTTCCCAGAAAATAAGATATAGCCAGAAAACAATCAGCCTTAAAAACCAGAGATCAATACTGCCAGCCCCGATCAGCCTATTCTTGTCTTACCTGCCATTATCATTCTCTTGCGGGCTTGCTCCTCTGTAAGGCAGGCAAGGCAAGGATAGGCTGATGAGGGCTGGTGTTTTTGATTTCTAGTTTTCAAGGCTGATTGTTTTCTACCTACATCTTCATAGGTTCCAGAAGTGGAAAGAGGGGTTGGTTACAAGAAGTATGTATCCCAACAGATAAAGTTACAGAACTTTGTGCTCAGTTGGGTGAGAAGAAAGAAAGAGGGATCTAGAATAGAATGGTTCTTGGACATTCTTGGTTCTCTGAATGGAAAAATAATGGTACCACCCGTTCGATGCAAAATACTGGAGTAGAGCAGAAGCTACAGGTGAGATGATGGAGCTGTTCTTGGAGAAGATGCACTTTTATTTGTTTATAAGTCTAATCTATGAAAGAAATCAGGACTGGAATTAAAAGATTTAGGCATCATCAATAAATATATGGCTGTGAAACCACAGGAATAAATGCATGCTGGAAGAAAGAGTACATCTTAAGAGGAGAAGGAAAAAGGTCTAGTAAGGGGAGTTAGAAATGATAAGTAATAAAAAATAGAGCTAGCAAGAGAACCAAGAAAAATGTTTCATAAGTCAACATAGAAAAACAAAGAGATAGAACTCCATGTCAAATACATTTATAGACTGTCAGAGACTGATATAGCTTTTTCCTGTTTATAAACAGGAAAAAACTAGAGAATATCACTCTATGCAATAATATAAAAACAAAATATCATAATTGTTATTAGCTAAAACATACCATTATTAAAGCCATGTAAAATCTGGCAAGGAGTTTTTTTCTAACTGTACCATGGCTGACACATGCAGCATTCTGTTCTCATAACTAGTTTGTGGACTGTTATGAGAAAACATGTTAAAGAAAGAAACTAGAAGGGATTGCAAGATGGCCAACTGAGTGGCAGCACTGTAAGAGAGCTTCTCTGAGGAAAAAAAATAAAAACAACTCAGATGCTGGAATCTGGCAACATGGAGAAAGCTAAACAAAAGGAGAGGAATTCTCATGACCCAGGATGAAACTGAGGAAAAAGAAAAAGAAAAAAAAAGAAGAAAAAGAAGCATGGACAGAGGGCTGGAGCTGGGCAAGCTCCAATTGCTGCACTGGCACGTCTTAAATTCAGGTGACTCACAATTGAGCTGAGATCGCGGCCCTGCCGAGAGCGGGGGTTGGTGAGCTCCAGACCCTCGGCTGGGGGAGGCCCTGAGATGGGGAGTGGAAGCAGCCAGTTGAGCTGTGCAAACTCTGGTGAGTGATGGGAACTGGAATCCCTAAACTGGGAGGACTGGCTGGGTGACATTTTGGAGTTGGGCAGGGCCGGCTTGAATCGGGGCCCTAGGCAGCATCTGCTGATGACTCCTAGTCCAAAGCAGATTGGTGGGATCTGCTTGGGCTGGGCCACACCCCTGGTTGAAACCCAATGGCCAGGGACGAGGCTTTCCTGGGCCAGTGGCATCCCCAGGGAACACACAAACCTGTTGAAGCATAAACTGGTTGACTGGCATAGGGGGAGGAGCCAGCTCTCAGCTTGCAACTCACAGATCCACTGCAGCCTGAGGGGCGGTACTTCCCTAGCAAGTGCACTGCTGAAAAACTGTAAGCAAAATGAAAGGCCCAGAGACCTCCACCACCCACCCCTCTGAAGGGGGCCGAAAACATGACAAGACAGAGAAAGACCAAAAGGTCCCCAACTGCAGAACCAGGGAAAGTGAGTTCAACAGAGGTAAATGCAGAGGAGGTTGAGAGCAGCAAACCTGTAATGTCAGAGACAGCCTCATCAGAAATAAAGAAATACATCCATGACCTCATCGTCGAATTTAAATCTGAAATTCTAACTCAGGTGAAGCAAGATATAAGAAGACTAATAAAAGAAGTCCTGGGTAATCCTCAAGTAGACACAAATGAAAGAATAGAGGAACCCAGAGAAAGGAGAGAAGCCTTTGATGAAGAATATAAACAAAACCTAGAATATATGAAACAGATCCAAAGAGAATATCAGGAAATTAAAA
>PVLA01009589.1:0-35472 GCA_004027455.1 Hydrochoerus hydrochaeris | reverse complement strand
TATTGAAACCTGGCAAAACCTTTTAACACAAACTAAAGACAAACTTTCAAAACTTGAAGATAGATTTGCAAAGTATGATTGTGAAAGGAAGGATCTCTTAAAAATAACAGGGAACCAGGAAGCAACAATACAAAGGCTAGAAGATGACAGGAGGATTTATAACCTAGGAATAAAATATGTGAATGAAGATGCAGTGACAAATACAAATGAAATAAAAAGTCTATTCACAGAAATAATTAAGGAAAACTTCCCAAACATAGATAACAGAAGTGAAGTTCAGATATAGAACTCTAGCCAGCTACAACCAAAACAGATATACACCCAGACATATAATAATCAGGATCCTAGAAATCCATCACAAGAACAGAATATTAAAAGCAGTCAGAGAAAAGAAACAGATTACCTATAAAGGAAAACTCATCAAAATCACAGCAGACTTCTCAATGCAAACCATCAAATCACAAAGAGCTTGGAGCAAAATATTCCAAGCCCTGAAAGAAAATAACCTCCAACCCAGAATGATGTACCCTGCAAAACTGTCTCTCAAAATTAATGGAGAGACAAGATATTTCCACAACAAAGAGGAACTGAGGGAGTTTGTGACCACCAATCCAATCCTGCAAAGAATACTGAAGGACATTCTAGAGAGAGAGAGAAGAAAACCACCAGGGTTCCAGGAATAATGGCAGAAAGACCTCAAAGAAAGGGGCAGACAGTGGAATCAAGGAGAAAAGTAAACAAATAACAACAGAAAAATAGCATTGCAGAGATAAAACAGAGAAGATTGGTTATATCACTGTTTTATCTTGACTGATTTTATTTGAATCTGGTATGCTTGAGAGTGTCCAGTCTGAGAATAGGGGCAACTACTCTGAAGATGACAGGATTCAATAGGATACCCATTCTGGTTTGATTGTTAACTGCCTTTGAAGTCCTATAATGTCTCCAATGTTTAGATTTTATTAATAATGTAGAGCAATGCTAAGTTTATATTTGACGATATAGACAATTTTATTGAAAATAACTAGAGACATCATAGTGACTACTGTAGATCACCTAATGTTGTGTTTTTGTATGTTCTTTTCATTTTGTGTTTCTCTAGGAATTTGTATTGCTGACTTGTTTTGATTTGTTTCTCCCTCTAATACAGAAAGGTTAGGTATATGTGTAGAGACTTATACATGTGTAGAACTTCTAAGTAGTTTAAGAGAATGGATTACAGTTATTGTAAAGGAAAAAAAAGGAAAAGAGAATATTCTAAAGGATATAACTGCATGTATGTTTGAGTGTGTGGAATTAATAACCACGTTGCTAAAGTTTTAGTTGGATGGATGAGCAAAACTGACAGCAGTCTCACTGTTTGGATGTCCACTTTGTGGACTTTAATTTTGTAACTTGAACAACTGCATCTAAGAGGAAAGTATATAATTATCAACTAGTGATTTTTACTGGTTACTATTTTTGGTTTTTTATTTTGTTTTGTTTTTGAGATTTTGTATTGTTTCTAGCCTCTTTCCATTTCAAAATTTTTTTCTTTAAATAAAACAATTAAAAAAAAGAAGCAACAGGAGAAAAAGAAAGTGCTCTAAAAGAGATAACTGAATGTAACCTTAAATGTGTAGGATTGATAACCATGTTACTAAGTTTTTGTTGGATTGGTGAATAGAACTGTTTGCAGCCTCACTGTTTGAATGTCCACTTTGTATGCTTTAATTTTGTAACTGGAACAACTATATCCAAGAAGACAATACGTAATGTATCAGATAGTGATTTGTTACTGTTTATTTTTTTTGAAATTCTGTATTGTTTCTACCCTTTTTTCTGTTTTGCTTCCCCCCCTCTTTAAATAAAATTTTTTAAAAATGTAAAAAAAAAAAGAGAAAAAAGAAAGAAACTAGAAGAAAACTGACTCGTTCTATACTTTATCCCTAATTCCAAGAGCAGGCCACACTTACCTGAAAAATAGGTGGCCATCTTATCAGCATAGAATCTAGAGTCAGTGCTCTGTAAAGATTGGTGGTTTGGCCCTGAAATTTGGTCTGCCAGCTGCAGGTAACAACCTGCCTTGAGCTATTCAAGCAAATAGGAAATGAGGAAAATGATCTTCAGCCAAATGAGCTTTCTATCCTCTTCCTGATCAAAGGCTACTGGAAAATATCACAAAATGAACTCAGCAACTATGACCTAAAGAACCAAATTTTCAGGTCAGCAGTATAGTAGTTATGTCATAGAGAGTTGGACCAAAAAAAAAAAAAAAGATGGCATAAAAGCCTTCTCTGCATCTGAATTTTTTAATGCTTCTCTAAATTTGGTTACAGGAAGAGCTACCAATAAATTTAAGCTCACAATAGTTTAATTGAGAAAATATTACTATAACAGTTTGAACTTGCCTGTTAAAATTATAGGTTCTGGCTTTCTGGTTTCAAGACACACAGCACATGGCAATTTGACACTCAGCAATTTCAATATCACTCTGTTGGTTTGACCCATACATTGTGGTATCTTGTCTTAAAGTAGCACAGCAGTCCTGCAACTGCTACACACAAACAATCACATAATTGATGAATGCACTATGCTACGAAGTGTTGAGACTGATGATGTTTTACTTTTACTGTGCCATGCATAATCTTATTATTCTTCTAACTCATGGAACTTAGGCTGGCTCAGGCCATAAGTTTTTCAGGCTGCCAAAGGTGTGATGGTTGATTCTGGGAAAGCCATGGGCCTCTCTCTCTTTGTCTAGACTTCATGGCCTCCTTTAGTCTTAAGCTGTCTCCTGTTCATTGGTTACATCTTTAAATTTAAAATAACTGTGCTTGTGTTTACTTGGAAAATGAAAGATAAACTGCTCCAGTGACTTCCAAACACCCATTGTAAAAAAGCACTGTGGAAAGGGAGCAGTGACTGTGAACATTCTGTTATTTTTCTGTGGATCAGTGACACACCCAGAAGTGACTTAATTTAATGAGCTTTAATTTTGTGCCTAAAGGTACATTCCAGGTAGAGAATAGTGGGCAGAGAGTTCAAAATCAAAGGATGCAACAAGGTGTAAAACAACTGCTGAGAGATACAGATTCATGTGCACACTAGAATCCAAGTAGTGTGATAAGAAACAGACCATGGAGCCCAGAGGATGGACCTGAGAGGAGAAAAGTTCACAGATGGCAGATTCATATTTGAGCAAAACTAGTAGGAGCTACTATCCTTTGCTAAGGCTCTACAGCTCCTCCCTCTTCCTTCTCTCTCACCTCACCCTGTGTCCTCTCTCTGTCCTCCCCTTCCCCTTCCTCTTTTCTCCTCTTCTTTCTTCTCCCTCTTCTTTCTCTTCTCCTCCTCCTCTTTTTGTTTCTCTTTCTTTTCCTCCTCCTCTTTCTCCTTCTTCTTCTTTTTTTTTTTTGTAGTCCTAGGGACTAAACTCAGAGCCTTCACACTGAGCTACCTCCCCAACCCTTGTATAATTTTTATTTTGAGACAGGATCTCATGAAGTCACTAAGTGGCACAGGCTGATGTCAAATTTGGAATCTTCTGGCCTTAGCATTGCCAGAGTGCTGGGATGACAGGTGTGCCTAGCTGGGTCAGGGCCTCTTCTAAGTGCTGCAAGTGACTTAACTCATTAGTCCTCATGCAATCCCAGGAGATCAATATATAATTATCTCTGTTTGAAGAGGAGAAAACCAATCACAGGGAGGTTAAACAAGTTGCTATCAGTCCCTAACAGAGGGATCTGAAATGAAGCACTGTGCTTCTAGAATGTCTACTCTCAGCCTGCATCCTACACAGTGATTGACACATGAGTAGATGTCACAAGATAAATAATGTTTGAAAACAGATGAGACTACAGCACTTAAGACTAAATATTTGTGCCCTGCTCTAACCCTAATTCTTGTATCGAAATCTAACTGCCCATGTGCTGTTATTTGGAGGTGGGATCTTTTATTTCCCCCAGAGGTGGGGTTCTGTTATGTTTTCCAGGTTAAGTTCAAGCAATCCTCCTGCCTCAGCAGACAGTTTTCTAGGCATGCATTCCCACATCCACTCAGGAGCTAGGCTTTCTGAAAGGCAATTAGATCATAAAGTTAGATCCTTCATGAATGGAATGAGTGTCTTTATGAAAGAGACCGCTGGGATCTGTCTGCAGTCGGGCTCCATATGAGGATCCAAAGAGAAGTCAGCAACATGCTGACTCACCAACTGAGGCCCTCACCAGAATCTGTCCATGTTGGTCCCCTTGTCTGTACTGCATCCTTTAGAACTGTGAGAAATAAGTTTCTCCTGTCTTAAGATGCCAAGTCTTTTGTTACAGCAGCATCAGTGGATTAAAACAACAACAATACTGTTTAATATCTGAGGTAGGGTAACTGCAGAAGGAAAGCTAAGCAGATCTTAGAACAAGAATATCAGGACAAGTACCCGAGAGAAGAGAGGTAATAGATATGAGCTCCACTTCCTCCTTCTGCTTTATTATCAAAATCTGTCAAATTCCAATTCCATCAGATTCCAGTACTGAGCTGGGTGCTAAAGACACAAACTGTCACCACTGTTCTAGGAGAGGTCACAGTAAAGGTAAGACAAGCCAAAAATATATTTCAACATAAGGTAGTAAACACAACAATCAAAATATGGATGCTGTCATGAGAATTCAGAAGAACCTTCTATGCCTAGAGCACTGGGAATGATTGTATAGAGGAGAGGACACTTGAACAGTTGAATAAAAAATTTTCTCTTTAGCCTAGTAAAGCACTCAGGGAGAGGGCATTGGAATCATAGGAAGAATGAAAGAAAACATAGGAAAGGAGGAGAGAGAGAGAAACATTCTTTGTGGTATGGGCAATGCCCAGTGTGGGTGATGCGTCATGGAAAGGTAGCTAAAGCCAAACTGTGAGGTCATTCTCGATGATATCCTAGGAAGCAGTGGGTGGGGGTGGGGACAGCAGAAGCTTTGATATGGGAAGCGGAATATGATCATGTTTGTTTTATGTGACGTGATTAGAAGCAGAGTGTGGGATGGAAAGAAGAGAAAGAGACTATCCACAAGAACATGAAATTGGATGGAGATTGTCACAGAGATCCACCCAGGAGAATAATAGTCCTGTACCAGAGGAGTAGTGACATAAGAAAGAAATGCAGGCAGACCTAGGAGACGCAAATAATATAGAAGTCCAGGATATTGGAAAAGTAGGTTGTCAAGGAGGGAGAGTATTGAGGATTATATTAAGGTTTTACTTTGGGAAAGAAGGCACTGTTTGAAATGTCCCCCAAAATGCAAGCATTGGAGTCTCAGTTGTTTAAACCACAAGGGCTCTAATTTCATTGGCTGATCAATCCACTGATGGGATTATTTGATGGCATTATCAGGAGGTGATGGAAACTGAAGGAAAGCCTAATTGGAGAGAGTGATTCATGAGGGGTGAGCTTGGGAACTATATGTGGCCCCTAACTCCTTCTTCTTTGCCTTTTCCCCCTCTTTCTCTGCCTCCTGTCCTTCATGAGGTGGACTGATTTGCTGCTCTCCACCGTGATGTTCTGCCTTCCCATGGGCCCAACAAGCATGTAGACAAACAATCATGGACTGAACCCCCTGAAATGATGAGCCAAAATAAATCTTTCCTCTTCTAAGTTGATTTTCTTAAGTATTTATCACAGCCACAGGAATGTAACAGAGAATGTAAATGTAAATTAGCAGGGACAGAAAATTCATGAGTAGATATACTTTTGACCTGTTGAGTTTGTCCTCAAAACTAGAAGGCATCCAGAGGAGTCTTAGAGATTCTGTAATAGCTAAGGCAAAATAATATCATTACTGTGCTCTCCTGACACTTGTATTTTCAATGCAAGACTCTAAAGACATCAGCATATGGTAGATATTAGGGAACTGAATCCATTTCCCAGACATTATAGGTAGAAAAGCAATAATCATAGAGCCTTTTGAGTTCAATCAAGAGAAACCGAGAATTTTACGTGGGCTTTTAAGTGTTCATGGGCCTTTGACATATGTTGTCACTTTTAAGTGCACTGGCAAGATAGTATTTAATATCATGTTTCTACAGATGAGGAACCTGAGTCCAAATTAGAGCTTTCGATTCTATACAGTTAGTAGTAGAGTTAAGACATAATCACCTTCTATCGCTGCCTATATCTAGAGAGAGGTCATCCTCATGAAACTATAAATCCGGTGAGGACAGAACTGTGATCTTGTGATCCTGATGCCCAGCACAATTAACTCATTTATGATAGCACAGAATCATTTTTGTGGGAAGAATAAATGGAAACCATGTCCAGCACCCTAAAATTCTTTGCTCCGTTAAATAACCTGACTACATCCTACAGTAAGTATTCACATAAAAATGAAAAATTAAAGAAGATATCAGTCAGACAGGCATTACTTGATGTCAAAGAGGTTGGGAGAGTAATAGTTTCCATGAGCAAAAAATAATAAGCATGGACAATTCATGTTTTGAAAGAGAATATATAAAAAGAGAGATACTTCCAGGTAATCTGATTAATTCCTCAGGTACTAGATCCCAAATGACCATGTGTGTTCCTGACTTCCTTTCCAGGGGAATGTCACATTGCCTTCCCTATCCGCCTATCTCTGTTTTATCGTGTGACATTTTCATTGAGCTATTGAAATTGGATGTGTCAGACACATTAAAAGCAATGGCAGTTGTGGCAAGTCAGTTGATATATTTTAAAATAAGCCGAGAGGGCCACATAGGATGTCAGAGGAACAAATTGTTCTGTTTAGAAACAAGGGATTTATTTAACCACTGTGGACAGGGTCCCAGGGGACCGCCAAGCTGCATACATTTTGGTTGGGAAAAGCTGGGCTATTTTCTCAGAAATCTCTCATGTGAGATCAAAGTAAGAACAGAGGTTTATGAAAAGATTAATTAAATTCTTGATTTGGGAATGACCCTAAGGAATGAATTTTATTTCCCATGCGCTGCAAAATTGACCTCGTAGTGTTCCGAAGGTGAGATGTGCGGTGAAAGCAGGAGGCACTGGCAGTGACCCTGCCTTCAGGGGCTTCACTAACGCTGCAGCTGCAGCCCTTCCCCTCAGCCTGCACCTGAGGTCAAAGAATGATGTTTCCAGGAGAGTGCGCAGGCAAGGGAGAGAAGTCTGCGAGTGTGCTCTTTTTTCCTGGCACCATTCAACATTGGTTAGTGACTACTGGACTCACGGTAATCAATAACTATGAATTGATTGGACTCTCAGGTTGCAGAAATGCAGTACAGGCTCTAGAGATGAAAGGCCCACATTTACACCCTGGTCCTACCATGTATTCACTGGGTGACCATGGACAAATTCTGAGCTCTCTTCGCCTCATTTTTCTCATGTGAATGAAGAGTAAGGGTAGTGCTTATCACTGGTGTGAAGTCAAATGGGTCTCTGTAACGGAGGAAGGGCACCATCCGCTGGTGGGCCTTATCTTCTGGCACCGTCAGTCATCTATTGGTCCGTTCTTCCCAGCTCATATACAGTACAGCCCTCCTTTAAAAAGAATCCTCAACTCTACACCCTCCTCCTCCAGTTTTGACCTTATTTGTTATCCTCCACTTACATCAAAACTCCTTGAAAGAACTGTGCATTTGCTCTTTGATCCACTCCAGTCAGACTTGTGCTGCAACTATTCAAATGAAACAGTTCATCAAAATCACCGGTGACCTCCATCTTACCTGATCCAAAAATCAAATGCTCATGACATTTCCTGACTCTCTCTTTTGTGAAGCAATTCTTTCTTGTTTGTTTTCTCCCTCCACCAGCCACTTTTTCTCACCTCCTGACTGAGTGCCCCAAGGTTCAGGATCTTGAAGGCTTCTGTCTTTTGCACTCCCTGACTGATTACACCTCCCTCAGGCTAACTATAGATAAAGATTATGATAAACTGGCAATGTATCTCAAACCAGTGCCTGCAGCTCCACCCTTTCCCCTCAGATCTTCTGTGCTACAATACATTTTTCTTAGGTCCACTTAGATGAACAATGGGTCTGTAAATCTTAATACAGACAGTCCTCATTATTCTTGGACTCCATATTTGTGAATTTGCCTATTCACTAAAGTTCACTTGTGACCCCCAAGTCAATGCTTATGGTGCTGTTGTAATCAGTTGCAGACATGCACAAAGCTGCATAAGAAATATGAGCCACCAATATGCATTTTCCAGCAGAACTTACACGAGGTGAGCTGCTGTCTTACTGATTTTGGCTCTCCTAATGTCAGTTAAGCATCCTTTTATGACCTATTAATACCACATTTTCTCATTTTGTCCTTTTTCTTGGTGATTTTACTGTCTAAAATATCAGTCAAGCATTGTACTGAAGTATTGTCTAGTATTTCTAAGTTCAAGGGAGTTCTCTGTGCCTCACAGAGAAAATACACATTAGAAAAGCTTTATTTAGGTGTGAGTTATATTGCTGTCAACTGAGTTCAATGTTAAAAAAATCAACAATACATATCAAATAAAGTGTCTTTAAACAAAAATATACACAGAGAAAGAAAAATTGTTGATAATTTGACCAAAATTTTGTAGTCAACACTCATGGGTACCCTATATTTCCCCTGGGAGCAATGAGTCAGTATTGGTCAATTCAATTTTCTAGGTGACTTTATAGAGCATGCAAGGAACAGGACAAATCAGCTACATGTATATCCAAAACCAAACTGTGTGTTCCTCCCACCTCACTCTTCTTCATTTCAGAAAACGACTCCATGCCTTTTCTTACTTAGGTCAATAACCTTGGGATCATCATTTGCTCATCTTTTCTTCTACATTCCATATGATGTGGTCTTGGTATAGCTTCCTGTGAAATTTCTCTACTTTCTACACCTTCAGGATCTCAAGACTGGTCCTAGCCACAATCATCTTGATTACGGAAGTCATAGCTTAGTTGACTACCTGTTACTATTCATGGCTGTGGCCCCTTTGACATGCAAATAAATCAGAGCATGCCACACTTCTGCTGAGAACCCTCTAGAATAGCTTCTTATTTGGAGCAAAAGCCATGTCCTCACCATCACCTTTAGCTATCCTGTCAGATATCAACTGATCAGCCAAAGCTCCCCTGGTCACTCCATAGAAGGACACCTCTCCCACTCTCTGTCCCCTTATCCGCTTAATAAAAAAATCATACTTTCTTCATTTAAATTATCACCAAATATTCTAAATAACTTTATTGTTTATTCCCATGGAACCTAATCTTTTTGAGAGCAAAGACTTTACCTGTTTTGTTCACTTTACCTGTTTCCATAGTGACTGCAACAGTACTAGATACAAAGTTTACACTCAAAAAAACTGGTCCTGATGGCAATTGATGCTTTGGGTTCTTTTGTGTGAAATTGGAGATTGCTTATTGTTGCTCATCCGTAATGATGTTAAAATACACCTCAGGCTGCTTTCTTGGTTTACTTGGCAGGATCCTGGAACAACTTCACCAAGTTGGCTCAGGTAACGCATTTGTTTGCCACTGATCTGAGCAAGGCAGCAACACACTATATCCTAAAGCAGATACCAGGAAAGTTCAGCTAAGCTACTGCCCTGTTCTGTAGTTACAGTAAAAGGGATTAGGAATGCTGTGCTGTTTTAGAGGGGCATCGTCTTGAAAGCTCTTTTGCTGATATGTTGATTTGCTTTGATTGGTTTGTAAATTACCTGTTTCTGTTTCATTATGGATTTTGGTAGTGACAGCTTTCTTTTCATAAACTTTTTTTCCCATGCAGGAATGCACCAACCATAGCAAAGTCACTACTCAGCCAACTCAAGACATTTACCTAGGTTTCTGGTTGAAAAGTCAGCTGCACTGTTTCTAGGTAGCAGGACTCCTTACTGAGGTTGTGTCCTTGGCTGTGAAAGGTTTCCCTTGGTACGTACACCCTGGTGAATAGGATCAGGTGGTGCTTGGATATGAATTAGATACAGGGTGAAACATGGGCCAGTATAGATTTAGCTGCTTTGCAAACTCACTTTTCAGTCTTGGTCAAGAAGCCAGAATTTTAAAAAAGTATCAGAGCTACAAGTCACATGCATGAAGAATCTAAGAACCACCCACAGAGTCATCAGTCTTTAGATTCAGCCTCCTCAAAAAAAAAAAGCAACCATCTGTTTTCAGGTAGTAGAGCCTGCAGGTTGCGATTGCTCAAGGCTCAGGTCATGAAAATGTCCCCGGATTTATCTGCCTGATAGGTTCGTATGCCTGCTGGCCCCACATATGACAGGCAGCTCAGGTTAACAGAGACTAAGGGCATCTCAAAATTGATTTTTATGGCAAAAAGGAGTCATATGCATTGTGCAAAAAATGGGATCTACATATAAGTGTCATGAATTTAAAAATCCCCAAATCCAGTGTGTAAACACTGTTAAGAATTTATTATCTCTCCTCTGACCTTTTATCTATCTGTGTGGGAGAATATAGTTTGAAATGAGTTGCTTTAATAGCATTTTGTAATCCTTCTACTTACTATCCTATTATGAATATTTTCTCAGGTCACTAATCTGCTCTCAATTATTTGTTTCCTAATGGTCATGCAACATTACAACATATAGATGTACCACAGCTTATTGAATAATGCCTTCCAGTTTAACATTTAGATAATTTTCAGTATTTCATTATTGAAGATTACACTGTGATGAGCATAATTGCATATAAATACTTGTGTGCATCTCTGATTATTTTCTAAGAATAAATTCATTCAAGTGAAATCATATAATCAAAACATATGAATATTTTTAAGGCTTCAAAAAAGTTGTGCCAGCTTCTGCTCCTACCTCCAAAAGCACAAAAGTAGCCTTTTTCCAAAGGTGATTTTTAGGTATGGTGCTCTAGTGGCCCGCCCCAGGGTCCCCCACCTCCGATGGAGCTAGCCTGTGCCATTAGAAGCTCCTGAGGGCAGCTGTGTGCAGGGGCCTGCCTTTGTACCCCAGGGCTTTCCGGGCCAGCGTTTACTCATTTCTACAGCTGGGCCAGCTGAAGCATGTGGAGGTCAGGTGATGTGCGTGGGGTCATGCAGTCAGCAGTGACTCAGCCAAACCCACTCCTGCTCCTGAACCTTGCTCAGATCACGAGGCTGAGAGCACTCACTTCCCTGAGGCCCATTATTCCCAAATAATTCAAAGAGGCCATTTGCGCTTGAGCTTGTGGATATTAAATTTTTGGAACAAGCAGGTCAACCCCATGACTTTATTAACTGGTGGCACTACTTGCTCTGCCTTCCTTTTCTTTGTTGGAACAGATCACAGAATAATTTGTCGAGCTTCCCTGGGTGGTGGAGTTTGCAATGAAGCTTTGGGGTGCGTGTATCCAGGTGTCCATATGAATCTCTCAGATCCAGAGATAGAATTGCCGAACTGGATCGAAACAATAATTCTGGTACATCTGATTCATTAGGATTCTTATGTAAAAGCCAGGCTTGCTGCTTAGTAATGCTGTAACCACCATAAATCTCCTAATTGTCAAAGATTGGAAAACTCTTAGGGCTTCTTATTTCCATCATCCATAATTAGAAGCTGAAATAAATTCAAGTGATTTTAGCCCAGTCAACCTGATAAGCCTGGATCTCCCCAGGTGGCTGAGCCCACATGGGACAACTACAGCAACTGTCTCCAGTTTGGCTTGGGTTCCCTGGAGTACTCGCCGGAGTGGTGCCTGTGAGTGCAAACCGCTCTATGGATGCTTGCTGTGTTGTGATTCCTATCCATAGACAATGGGAGTTGAACTACAGAGGCCCCTTTGGGGTCCAACAACTAAGACAGAGTAGAAGAGCATTGATCTGTTTTATCAGCTGGGATGTGGCTCCTGACCCTTTACCTAGGAGGATATGTCAGTTACATTCTCTTCCAGACATTCACAGATGACCTTAATGTTAGATAGAATAAATACTCCACTGAGAAACCTGCTTCTAGCCTATCCAACATGCTAATTATCTGCATACACAGATACACAGACATAACTTGGAGGTCTGCACTCCAGGCTCCAGGTGGGTGTTTATAGAACTGGAGGCTAGGAAAGTCTCTCAGTAATTAATGGCCTGTGGCTATGTTTCAGGAAGGCTTTTGGATGGAATTTGGTGAGGACTCCTTGGGGTGGAGAGCAAAGTGAGAAGGAGGGATAAGGATAGTAAAGGACTCATATGGCACTGGGTCTTTATTATTATTATTATTATTATTATTATTATTATTTAGGACCTTTAGAATGCTTTTGAGCTCAAAATATAAAAAAGGATGACAGACACTTGTCCTGGGACTCGACACTGCTCAGATAGTTTGAAGATCAGCAGATCTGAAAGCCTCGCAGGTGTACCCTTGGTGTGGAAGTTGACACCATCATGCGTGTCCTGTCCACAAAAGCAGAACTGAGGCTCCCCAAAGGGTGTTATGAATAGAGGACAGTGAGGTGAGGAAGAGAACTCAAGAGAAAAATGAGGCAAGCACCATGTGATCATTTCCAAGAGCCTGTCTTAGGAGTTCCTAGGGAGGATCCCGAGCAAGCCCAGAAATGCTGGGATCAGGACACTGCAAGGCTGGAGGGCAGGTTAGGGCCAGAATGAGAAACCTAGTTGTAAATGGTGATATACTCATCACACCAAAGGCCCCTGCTTTAATGCATGAATCCATTACTGTTTGGGATTTGGGTAGTTTCCAGTTTTTCATAAAAATCACATTATGAGAAACACCCTTGAATATATATTTGCTGTGTCCCTCTGATTAAATTCATACACATGTAGCAAAACCTTTAATATCGTACCTAACAATTCTCATGAAAAAGTGTTTTTACCAAACATTTTCAGTGTCTATTAGAATAATCATGTGATTTGTATCCTTCATTCTGTTTAAGTGATGTCTGCATTAACTGATTTTATACTTTGAGCCATCCTTGCATCCTAGGGATGCTGTCATTGTGCTGTTGAATTAGTTTGATAGCATTTGGGGAGATTTTTGTATCTCTGTCCATTGGGAAGATGAGCCTGTAGTTTTCTTGTAGTGCCTTTGTCTAGCTTAGGTATCAGGGTAATACTGGCCTCAAAAAACATTCCTGTTCTCTTCAGTTTTTTGGAAGAGTTTGACAAGTACCTGCTCTGAGTTTTTAAATGATTTGTGGAACTCACCTCTAAAGCAATATGGATCTGGGTTTCTCTTTGTTGGGCCTGAACTTTTTCTTTTCTTCATCTTGATGACTAATTTAATCTCTTTTCTAGTCACTTGTGTGTTTAGACAATGTCTTCATGATGTAGTCTTAGTGGGTTTTATGATTCTAGGAATTATTCTAGTTTTATTCAGTTTGTTGTGAGATGTTCATAATAGTCTTATAATCCTTGCTATTTTCTGTGGCTTCAGTTGTACAGTTTCCTCTTTCATTTCTAATTTTATTTCAGTAATCTTTTTTTTTTCTTAGTCTAGCTAAAGGTTTGTCAATCTCTATAATCTTTTCACAAAACCAACTTGGCTTCATTTTTATATTGTTTTTCTCTTTTCTATTTTATTTCTACTCTAAACTGTTATTTCCTCCTACCTGCTAACTTTTTGTTTATTTATTTGCTTCTTCTCTTTCTGGTTCTTTGAGGTGTAACGTTAGATTTTTTAAATATTTAAGAATCTCCTCGGTTGCTTTCCAAAACTGCTGCAGCACTTTGAACAAGCAGGCTTGCTCAACTTCTCACCAACACTTGTAATTTTTAATCCTTCTACTTTTAGTCATTCTAATGGACATGAGCTATCATTGTGACATTCGTTTTCATTTCCTCAGCAACTACTGATACGGAACATAGTTTTCTTGTGTAAACTCTGTGTGCATTTGGCCTGTTTTTACTTGTGTTGTTTGACCTCTTTCTGTTGAGCAGTAAAGTTTTCTGTACAAAGTTCTTTTTCCGTATCGTGATATATTGTGTTTTCAGTTCATCTCCCATCTTGAGGTTCACCTTTGTTTTGTTTTTGAAGAGAAAAAGCTTTTACTTTTATAAGATCCAGTGATCATATTTTTTTTCTTTCACAGCTAATAAAATTAATATTTGTGTGTGACACAAAATACAGGTTTGTTAAGAACCTCAACAACTTAGTGTTTACAATTGGCCATGTTATAGATAATAAAGAGAAAAGGACAAAAGCAAACAATTGGGATTTGTTGTTGTTGTTGTTACCAGGAATTCCTGGACCTTGCCCTTGCCAGGCAGGCGTATACCATGGAGTTACATCCCTGGCCAACAATTGTTTCTTTAAAAAGCTTAAATGCAGTGCAACTGATCTTTAAATGAGAGCTCTGAGGTTTAGAAAAAGTCAGAGATGCTGATACCTATTTCCTAATGCAGAAGATGGTACAATAAGATCGACATGTTGGATCTACGTTGCTATGCAGTTGCTCTAAAAAAGTTAGTCTTTTTCTTCTGCCTGTTGACACCCAGGAAGGAGGGATCTGGGAAACCCATGCTCTTTTGGTGCTCTGCTCCCCCTGACCTAGGCTGTAAGATACCAAAGTAACTACAAGTTAGAAACAATACTTTTGCTGATACTTATTTGAAAATATAATCGAATATAAGTTGTGAGATTAGTGTATTAGCACTCAGATAAAGGGTCTTCTAATTCTTTCTTGTTAGACAGAATTATGGTGCTCATCTTGACCTTGCCAACACATGAACAGGTTAAGAAAGAGACCATCAGTTCCTCTGCCATAATCATCATGTGCCTTTGGGGCTTGAGTGCCTCCATTTGAATTGAGCTTTCTTTGACTATCAGCGAATAAGTTGCCCTTTCTGCGGGTATTTTTTATTTTTCTTTTCTTTCTTTCTTTCTTTCTTTCTTTCTTTCTTTCTTTCTTCTTTCTTTCTTTCTTTCTTTCTCTCTTTCTTTTTTTGATTTTGTTGCTGTTTTTAATGTTCTGTTTTACTTTTGAGCAAGGAGAAAAATCATATGAAATAATGAAGAGGAAAAAAATCAGTGACAGAAGGTATTTCCTAAAGCAGTTTCCCTCTGCTGGGTGGGGTTTCACCACTTGAGTAGATTTTACACCAGGTTTGTCAACTGAGTGACCTTGAGGGACAGAAGAAAGCCAAGAGGGGAACTTTAAATTGAAGAATCAGAGCACAAGTCATAGTGACAATTGTTGTCTTATTTCACATTAGCCGGTATTTTAAATCATTTATTATTTCAACATTTTTTCAAGTCAGTGTGCATACTCTCCACATAGATACAAACAGTTTTCTGGACCCAAGTGATTGATTGATTGATTTTGTCTTTTTGAAACAGTCTCTTGCTATGCAGTTCAACTGACCTTGAGCTCACTTTGTAGCCCAGGCTGGCCTGGAACTCGCAATGATCTTCCTGCCTCAACCTCCCAGCCAAATGATTTATTCATGGAAATTTTAAGGGTTCACAAAGAAGAACTATCAAGAGTAGATTTGCCACTTAGGCCTTCAGAACAAGTGTTAGAAATGTAATGGTGACATCACAACAGTCCATGCTGAACTTGCTCCAGGGCTCAGCAGTATGGGGTGGTGAAGAGGAAGGATTAAAAGCTAAAGAATTCAAGGACACTGGGTTGCCTTGGTCTTTGGCCTTCAGTAAGTCTCACTTCTGGTGTTCCTCCAAGGCAAATAACCCATGCAAACAAAAACACTTTCTTTGATCTCATGAGTTTCTTTTCTCAAAACAAAAAGAGTAAACTTGGTATTAAATGTTCCACCCTACTACAATACCTAAAACTATTAAGTGAGTTCTTAAAAAATAACATTATATGGGAGTCATGGTGAGAATTATAACAAGTTCTGAGGATAAGAACAAAGGTTTGTACCATTATCTAAAATGATAAAGAGCAATGGAGAAAACAGGTGTGAATGGAAAAAGAGAATCCAAGAAAGAAAAGACAAAAAGACCATTTCCAGGATAATAAGAGAATGGAATCTCCTTGTTGGCCAATATCCATTCTTCACATGCTGAAGATTCCCTTTTAGAGTAGTCAAATTTGACTGACCCACCCTTAATCTATGATACACATTTTTATTGGTGATACAAACCACTAGTCTGGGCATATTGTTCATTTTAGTGTCCACTCCCCTGAGCAGTATTAGAAGAGACAGAGAATAACAGAATGGGTGATAATAAAAGGTTGAGAGATCAACTTTATGAATGGGGAGGATTTCTTAGGTGAAACAATGGAAGATTAATTCATTAAGCAAATATTTATAAAGCACCCTCTTTTGTACCCCACTAAAGAATGACATGGAAGGGAAGTTAGTGGGCAGGAAAGGACTAAAGAAGCCCCAAAACTAGAGAATCAAAGGTCAAAAAGGAATAAGCATAAAAAATGAGCACATTTCCCTCTGGAAGGCAATAGCAAAGATGCAAGGATAGATGATGTAATGCAAATAATCTCAAATTACTTCTGAAATGACACTCATGAGAAACTTGAATTGAGCATGTGTTACTTGTCAGGCAACTTCTTCTGAGTTGCATAGGCTGTTGGAAGAGAGGTGCACCTAGGTGCAATGTGTAAAACATGATATGAACACTCAAGGAGTTCATAATCTAATGGGGAAATCAGCTAGATAAATAAGCGAGTCAAAAAGGTAGAATGTTGCAAGTGCCATAATAGAAGTACAAATTCACCCAGATGTTCCCATTCCAGACACCAGGACCCCAGTTTGCCCCCAACAAAGATCTTGATATTGGCATGAGGACTGTCTAGCTAAGAGTTTAACCATTTTTGAAGTTAAGTCACTCAAGTTTTCAGGTACTTTAGGGCCCTGCTCTGCTTACGGCTGCAAGAGAGGCAAGGAATCCAAGATCCCTCTGATTTTCACACTTGACCTTTTTTATCAGTCACCCAGCTACTTGTTATGCTTTTGCATAAAAAATGTGCCTATGACCTTTGGCAACGGTTGTCATATATCAGAATAACATCATCCTTCAAATTATTATTCCCTGTTTGTAGCTAAAACTCGTGATGCAGCAACCCTCTAGTGCATTCTGTCCCACCAATATATCTTCTGAATTATCTACTGGTAAAAGATAACCATGACCAGAATCTTGTGCTAGGGCTATCTGAGATCCAGCTCACTGCCACCTGGAAGTGAAAATCTAACTCAACACCTGTTTTCTGTGGTCATACCCAGGGTGGCTTCTCTGGAAGGAGATACAAAGACAGATTGTAGGTGCAAGATATATAATATGGGTGAAGGCCACTAAAGGAAGGGTGCAGAAGCAGGATTGGACAGGGAAGTTGAAAATGGTAGAGAACTCAAGAGCCATGACTGCTCATCAGTAATCTCGTAGTTGCCCAAAACAGCAGGTCTTTATACTCACTGCCCTTAGACACGGATGTGGGTCATTCTTATATAGATACAGGCAAAGTGATCTGCAACTGACCCAGACCCTAAAGGAGCAGACAGCCAGAGACTGTCAGCCGATTACACCGCTCACACTTGTGCAGCAGGTCATTTCTTGACGGGGAATCTGGACATCTTACCACAAGGCTGGAGCTGAGATAGGTGCGGCAAGACAGCGGCAAATGATGATGGTGGTGGTGCTGAGGAGGAGGGGTAGATATGGGGAGACATACTTGTACATATGTATACAGACGTACGAGTATATTCCTACACACATACAGAGGGAGAGGAAAGGGAGGTGACGAGGAGGAGGAGGGTAAATTCTGTAGTGGCCTTAATATTCTCTGTAAATCAGAAAAGGCAAAATAATTTGCAAAGATCAAGGCCGGAGATTTGGAGAAGATGGAGTATTTAGACATATTGGAGAAATGTTTTAAGGCTTCTGAAGGAATTTTAAAAACACCCTGACAGTTAAAATCAGTTGAAGCTTATAGCGTAAATTTGTAGGATGACAAGTCCATTAACATTTGCCTTTACTCCAGTTGTGTGTTTTCCAGGGCAATGTCCAGTGAACACAGTGGAGTACAGACAAGGGCTTGGAGGTAGCACAATGAACATATGTAAACGCCATATGGGCATAGAAGTCAAGGGTGATGAGGGGAATGTTGCAATAGCAGACTTTGGACCCTAAACTGAATGGGCATCAAGGAGGGTTAGTATGGCTCCTGTGTGCTGGTGTGGACGATAATGGTAAAAGATACTGTGGTTTCTATGAGTTGTAAAAGAGAGACAAGATAAGGATGTCACATTAGTAAGACAAAAGGAACAACTTGAGATATTGATTGGGAAATCTCCTAGGAAGACACCCAAGATGTAGTGACACAGGTAGAAATAGGTATGGAATAAAAGATGTAGAATGACAAAATCATGTAAGGCAAGAGTATGCAAGAAGTGACTTATCCTCAGCATTGTCATCAAGAAGAGTTTAGCAAAACCTGGAGAGGTCACATGTCAGTTTCAGGTTTTCCCATGTCTAGCCACTAGGAATTTATAATCTGAAATGTCTGGGCAAACACAAAAACTGTTCTTCTTACTCCTTGAAAACAGACCTCACTTGCTTTTTTCAAACCAAGAGAAAGCAGGAAAATATTTCGATGATAACTAATAGGTTTAAAATGCTAAACTATGTTGAAATCTACTTTGGTGGATGGACAGTCAGAAAACACTTTTAAAAACAGGCATCAAACAGCCTCTTCCTCTTTCACTTTCTGCCACAGTGTCTACTAGGCCAGGAAAATGACTCATTAATAAATTTAACACCAGAGGCCTGAATCATTCAGAAACCTCTATACAACCACCTCACCCAGTCTTAGTTAACTCGAGCTGGTGCTATTCCCCAGCTCAGGCTGTCGGAATTATGCCTTCTACATGGGTAATGAGTTCTATAGCTTGTACTAGAAATACATTGATGGTAAGAATTCCCATTTATCGATGTTAAAGTTCAACTAAGTGAATCACCTTAGGCTCAGTACTGAATAGTGAACCTATACTTCTTTCTAACACCAAACCCAACAAAATGTCCTTAGCAAAATACCTAATTCTAGAGCAGTGACAGTTTCAGGTCTGAACCTACTGACCTTACACAGAAATAGCTACTCCTGATTTTGAAGAAGTGATAGTATGCCTAACGTATGGGCAACTTGAGTGCAGGAATAATGGCTCATACAACTTTGTACTTAGGTAGAGCTTAGTAACAAGTATTCAAAGAGCGTATTTGTTGAATGAATGGATACATGAATGAGTGAATGAAATAGGTGAAGTATACATTTTTGTGATCATGGTCTTCCCTGAAAAGGATATGAGAAAATGCATCTTTTTCCATTAAGGCAGACTGTAGTTCTCAGCAGTGAAATACATTCAAATGCAAGCATCAAGGATGAAGAAATCATATTACAGAATTTTAGTCTCCTTGATCTTGCTCTTTTGATCAGTGTCTGATGCTAATACCTGTATAGTTTCTAAACAGACTCTGCCTTCATGCCCTTGAACTTCTCAATGTTTTGCCTTTTTTAAATGTTCATCATGTGAACCTCAGAAGCTCGGATTGCTTACTTTGTGGGGTTAGCTGAGACAAAGAAAGTAGGTAAGTCTTACAGGAGTCAAATCCAGTCAATAGTCCCTGACACCTCAAAAGTTACAAAGTGTAACCTTTGTCTCAAGGTGCTTTCAATCTACTTGGAAGGCAAAAGAAAGTGTAAAAAAGTGACAATAAAGGGATAAATAACAATTCAAGATAATAAATATTTATCACAGATATTTTACAACATCTGACAAAGCAGTGTTCATCTCCCCCTTTCTTGATTCCCACCAGATCTCAACTCAGTTAAAGAATCCACTATGACTTCCAGTGATTCGAGGAGGTGAGGGGAGGGGCCCTGCTCCAGGTCCAGGTGTAAGTCCTAACTACTATAAAATCATTAACATCGGGTCCCCAAGGCCTAATTAGTATAGTACTATTCCCTTTGCCACTGCTTTCCATCCAGTGATGGGCTTATGACCAATGTTGTCTCAATCAGACCAAAGAGAAAGTAGTCACTGCTTAGAGAGTGAATTCCCACACTCTGCTGAGAGGTATAAACAAAGGAAAGGGTGGCTCTTGGCAGTCATCTTCGGATCAAGAAAAAAACCAGATATTGGATGTGAGAGTGGAGAAAACATGGGTCTCCAATGACTTTTTCAAGTCCCTGAATTAACCTTGGAGCCTAGCCAAATTCAAGGTTTCCTGCTATGTGAGATAATAAATTTCCCTATGGCTTAAGTGGACTGGGTGGAGGATTTGCTTCAAGAGGAATCTCAAGGAGACAATGACCCATTGCCAAATGTGTGGGCAGATTAAATAATTACCGTGAGAGTTCAGAATAAGAAGAGTTCACATCAGGCTAGAGTGGTCAGGACAGCTCTCAAAGAATACAAGTGAATAGAATTTAAGGAGGAGACGGGGGGCAAAACACTATAGGTAAAACAAAAAACAAAAGAAAAACAGAAGAGAGTTTGAGGAGCAACAATGGAGAGTCAAGAGTACAGCGCTAGGAAGGAAAGTGCGGGCAGATTCTAGACCTTGAAGATCACATTCAAGTACCCAAGACATCACTATTTTAGACAATAATAATAAACCTTCAATATAGAGTTATGTATAAGCAGATTATCTACACCTGCCTGAGCTTTCATAGTAGGGTCCATACTTTTGCCAGTCTATAAAAACAAATTGGGAATATTAATGGGTATTTTAAGTGAATGCCCCTACTCTTGCCCATTTACCTTGATCTACCTGTACTGGGGTCTTATCTTTCTGGAATGGATGGATTCCATATCATTGACTTTAGTGGGTTTGTCTGACACCATGACTTGATTCTTGTTTCTTCTTGCTCATGAACTCTGGCACCACATGTTTCTTAGCAGCCAAACCCCACTTATTTTTTGCTAAATAATTTTCTGTCTCACAGGCCAATCTCCACCCTAGGGGTTCAGGAGAGAGAGAAGACAGGGAGGATGGAAACACAAAGGCTGGTGTGGAAGTGATCCAAACTTGTCCTTGCTCCATGATTAGAACCAAGTTTTCTCTCAAAGAAGCCACTAGAGGTTCATATATGTGCTATACAAACAACTTTTAGAATTGACAAGAGAAATGCCAACAACTCAACAGAAAATGAATAAATAGCTAGCCAGTATGAAAGCATGCTCAAATTCTCTAAAATTATAGGACTACAAATTAAAGAATCAAGGAAATATCAATTACTCTGGCAAAAGTTAACTCTACTACTGATTCTTGATGGGGATGTGAGTAAAAGTGTACTTTTAAACATTGTTCAAGAAAGTATTAAGACTTAATGACTTTATATTGTGTAGGCAAAATGGTAACATCCCTTAAAATTAAAATACATAAAACCTTTATTCCCATAATCCACTCTTGTTTTAATATCACAGAATAAAAACAGAAATGTAGGCCCTTGACTGTGAGTCAACACCTTTCATGGACTGTCAACACTTTTCATGGAATATAGGCCTCACCAAGAAGCAAGCCCTTGGTGTGAACCAGCACCATGTGCAGGCCACTAGGGGGACAGCCAGACCCAAGCCCCTTCCAGCATGCAGGCTGGCAAACAAAAAGAGCCAATCCCCTTCCCCTCCGCACACCCTGCCCCCCACCCCCCAAGCAATTGACTGATCCGGAAAAACACAGGCTATGATGATAGCTATTGAGGTGCAATGCAGTTTGATGCTTGTGGCTTTTGGTGTTTCACTGGCCTTGCAGATCTAAGGCTGGTGGTCTGATCATCTATTCGGAGGATAACAGCAGGCAGTATGGAATCTAGGGGGGGACCTCCTTCTAAAGGTGGTAGCCATTGTTAACTCCCTATTATCCTATTTTGAAGTCTTGTATCATTTTCATTGCTTTGTTGGGTTGGGTTTTGCTCTGTTTTGTTTGGTTTGATTTTGTTATATCCAATGGCAGGAGCAGCTATTTCAAAGATAGCAAGATATATTATGGTAGCCATTTGGGATTTACTACTGTCTTGTTCTGAAGTCCTGCATTGCATTCATTTTTTGTTTTTATTGGTTCTATTTTGTTCTGTTTGATTTTTCACTATGTCTGAAGGTATCTATAGCTATTTTGAAGACAAGAGGCATTATAGTAACCATTGATGATTTTGTATTGTTTTGAAGTCCTGTGTCACTTACACTAGTTTGTTTTGATTGGTTTTAGTCTGTTTTATTTTTCTTGGTTTTATACTCTTTTAAAAAAAATGGAAATGCAAAGAGACATAAATACACAGAATATATACATGTCCCACAGTGCTGTTTGTATAAGGGGGAAATGTTACAAAAGGAAGATACTTACCAAAAGAAGAGGAACTGAATGCATTAAAGTATATTCTATAGCTATTGTTGTCAGTCACCTGTGTCAATCAATCAATTAGTGTCAGTCACTCAATGGTTATGAATCAATTAGCTAGTTGACACAAAAGGATTTATATGGGGGGTAATAATGACTTACATCGGTCTAGTGCTTAATAAATGGTAGGTAAAATGCCAAGTGCTTTACATATTTCAGTTCACTGATATTCATGGTAATACTGTGACAGGCATTGCTGTTATATTACAAATTTAGAAACTGAGACATGGAAAAGTTAAGTAACACATCTGAGGAAACCCAGTTAGTGAGGGATACAGCTGAATTTGAGCAATTGGATGGTATAGAGCTACTACAATATGTAGAGTCAGGAGAAAGTAAAGTCTAATGAAAATAAAGAAAAAGCATGAGACTTCACTTTTAAAAAATTTCCAGTGTGATAAATTGCATGCTTGCATTGTAAAATGATACAGTTCTGTGCATAAAGAAATTTAAATTTTAATGCGAAGTCATGCACACAGGCTTAAATATTGCAAAAATTCTCTGATATGAGAAATCCAAAATACAAATAAATTAAAGAACAAAACACAAGCTAGATAGTAGGAAACAGAGAGACAAACCTTTTGCAAAGGTTGCAATGGCCACCACCTTTTGCAAACAGTTGGAGGGAGAAGAGGAGATAGGAAAGTGATGAAAAAAGAATTAAGATGTGTTAGGTACATGCACCAACTCCCCACAGTGAATGTAAACATTATGTACTAATAAAAAAATTTTAAATGAAAAAATTCAAAGTCATGGAGTCATAAAATCTCTGGGTCAAAAGAAAGCATAAAAATCATGTAACACAATGACCTATCTGAGGCTTGAAGTGCTTGTAGAATATCTACTTCAGTAGCTGGCAAACAACCCTAGGAAGAGAAAAAACATTTTTTTAAACAGCCCCTTTTTTGGCCTGGATCTCTGGTGTTATACAGAATAAGTTTATTTTCCATTCCACAAGATATCCCACCAGATATTTTACAAGAACTTACTCCCTCTAATATTTCCCTTCTCCAAGTACCTACCTCTTTTAGTGAGGCATCAACAAAATTTTATGTTTCCATTAAGTTGCTCTTTTCTTGACAAATCTGATAGGATATGTCTAAATCTCTTTTCCAGCATGGTATTCACCTTTGCCAACAAATGTTTGATCATTCAAAATTATGACCCTATGTCAGTACAAAACAAGATTGTGTTACCTTATTCAATGACTAAAGTATACCCTTGATTCTAAATGAGTTTATTGTACTTTTCACTCACTCTTATTTTTTTGATTCATCAGTGCAAAGATCTACACACACACACACACACACACACACACACACACACTGAATTGTTTTGCAGATGCAAGAAACATAAAATAGCCTTTGGAGAGAGACTGGTCTGAGTTGTAATTTTAGGTCTACTTTATCCTAAGTGGCTTTGACTTTGTTTAACCTCAATTTCTTCAACTGTAAAAAAATTTCCAGCTACACAGTTGCTTTAGGGATTGAAGATAGAAATCATAAATGATAAGCACTCTAAGTGTATAGTAAAAGAAGCTGTTTTTGAAACATTTTGTTGCCATTGATAGAAGTAACTCACCCTACCAACATTTGAAACCATTTGGGATTAAGATTATAGTTTTCTTATGATAATTCCTCACCCCTGCTTCCTTCCAGCCACCATTAAAGCATCCTCTGGTTGACTAATCCAATCCCTTAGGAAAGGTCTAGCACCATTTATTGTTTGATTATTCTTTTTTCCAGCAGTCCTTTGTCTACTTTGCAAATTTTGCCTTCTTTTTTGAGGTCAGAGCCTTTGACCTATCGCCAACATCATTTGTTCACAACTTCACGAAATCCACTAATGATGAATTCAGTGATCTCGCAAACCAGAAGACTTGAGCTCATTTAGAGCAGTCGAAGGAATTTGACAGTTTTCTCTCTAAATTCCCATCGCTAAGACATTTCTTTTTCAAGAAAATAGGAACTCACCCTGCCACTCCTTACACTTGCTGATCGATGATTCTGTCAGTAAAGTAAGACAAAAATTTGCTAGATGCTCTACTTATAGCCCAATGGGACTCCCTACAGGTGCCCTCCTGGCTGGAGTAGATTTCTAGTTTGCTTGAGATCTGGGTCAGGAAAGAATCCACTCTGCACGTTTGTCCTGCTTAAAACACCTCACAATGCCATCAGTTTCTACATTTCTACACAGGTATCCAGCTTTGTGATAGGCATCTACACTTTACCTCCTCTTACTGGGATACTTTTGGGGTTTTGTTGGTTTGAGTTTTCACTTATTTTTTAAATAATACTGGGGATTAAACACAGAGCTGATGTTCTCAATCCTTTTTATTTTGCGACAGGGTCTTGCTAAGTCACTGAATTGGCCAGGCTGGGTTTGAACCTTCCAGCCTCCAGCACAGCCTCTCACCAAGTAGCTAGGATGACAGGCATGCGCCACTGTGCCTGGCGATAGTTCTGTTTTTAGATTGACTGAACCTAGAGTTTTTCACTGTACCCCTTCTCTTTCACATCCCCACTTCTTTTTGTTAGTAAGCTTAAATTCCATCTTTGCAGCCACTTACCAGCATCTCGAATCGTTTTTCTCTCCATCTTACCCAGTTAAACTCTGGTCCTGATTATACCCTCTATTGTGTCTCCACTTGACAAAGCTGGAAAAACATCAGAACCCTGCTGAAGTCTTTCAGTTTATGACCAGAAACCCCAAATGGACACGCAGCACTGCTGCTTTGCCTGCTCTTTCTCAACTTTTTCGTGCACCTAGTTCCTCAGTCTCTCAACACTCACTCCTCCTCTCATCTGCCGGCTTAAATACATGTCACTTCTTTTCCCTTGTGCTTTGCTTTGCCTTTGCTTAAATACTCTCCTGTCCCACCCTTTTCGTGATTTTCTTTCTCTATGTTCCTTCAGGCTCTCCCTGTGTACCCTAGCTGGGAGAATACATGCTATTGCCAATTCTCTATTTTCTTTTCCCCATCATAGTACATATTTCTACCTTAATTAGTTCTTCCTGGGGGCTCTGTCACTTTACCATTTCTGCAACCCACCCTCTTACACTTTAATACCTGTGTCCCAAACTCTCCAGCCTACTGTTCCAAACTGCACACATGCTCTCCATATAGGTGAGGTTGAATAACTGTCCTAAACTTTCCTCCATCTGCTCCCTAAATTGGAGCCACTTTGTCCCCTATAAAACGCATTCCTTTTTCCTTGTTTACCCCTTCAAGCACTGGAACATATTTTCTGGGCTCTTGGAGCTCTAGACTCACAAAGTCTTAAGTTGTAGGGACACAAAGCACAAATTTCCCAAGTGGGTCACTAGGAGCTGTGGTAAGCAGGGTCTCTCCACCCCTTGTTTCCCAGACCCATGTTTTCTACATCGTGGAGACACAGCACAGAATAATAGTCACAGATTTATAGCAGCAAGGACTCTTCAACATAATTAAGCCCCAATGTCCTGTGGTATGCATTGTATGTAATGAATTAATTATCCTCCTAAGAGGCTAGGGTAGTATTAGCTATGGATAGTCCTCAGAAAAATAAAGAAAACAGTCATCCAAATAATTTTCAGTATGGATTAAATCTCACTTGGATTCTGATTGGGAAAGACTAAGGGTATATTTTATATTCTACAGAATAACTTTCCATCTACTTAGGAACATCTCCAACCAGTGCCTTTTGCTTTTAAAATACCACTTCATCACTCTGCAAGGCTCGTGCTTGTTGGTGATCCAGTATGCAGTAGAGTATGGCCCTATGCTCAAGACCACATCTTCTGTACTATAGCACAGTGATTCTCTAATAGGTGTGCTTCTGTTAGAGTAATGAAAACACTACTTTCTGGGTCTTTCCTTGGAGTTTCATTCAGTTAATTTGATACAGGCTAAAAATCAAAAATTTAGATTTCTAATGAATTTCCAAATGATGATGGTCCAGAAACCACACTTCTAGACCCAGTGCTTGAGTTTCTTGATGCAGTGCATTATTACATGATATTTAAATTGATGGCTCAAATATTCTTATAAACTTGTGGATAGAGTGCAGGCTGAGACTCTGCAGGCAAAGAGACAAATCTATACCTAGAAAATGTGTCATCTCTTTTTCTTTTAAATAAAGAGGTCCAGTGCCAATTTGCCAAAAAGTGTCTACTGGATCTCCTTGAGGGATGGGAATCACATCAAGGTTTTAGCATTAGTTTCCATTGATTGTAGACTGGCCAACTGGCAGTGGGAAGATCTAAAGCAGCCTTGATGAGTGGGAGTAGTACTCCACATAAACATCAACTGTGCCGGCACTGGTGTGATCAATGACAGGGGCTTGCTGATATGGACCAGCTAAGTCACTCTGTGGGCTTCATATTTCAGTGCTTTATTTGTATCTGATAACATCTGGTAGCTGACAAGATGGACACAAAATTTTTACCCTATGTACTCGTACCCACAAGTCCACATACTTCTGTCTAAGATGTCCTTGTCCAATCCTTCAGTTCTTTCTCTTTTTAGACCACTGACTAAACAAACAAGCTATTTATCCCTTCCCACGAACCGAACCCATACATGTTCTTACCACAAGCCACATTCCTTTCCACATAGTGGCTGACCATGTATTTCACCAGATGTTCTGCCAGTTGAGAGGATTTCTATTTACCACAGTTTTTCAAGGTGATCTCTTAGTATTGTAAAAGCCATCGGGTTTTGTCTTGCATTCACACACTGAGTTAGCTCATTCTTGAATCAAGCTCAGCCCATCTTTTTGGTCTTCACTGTGTGATCGTGAAGTTGTAGGTGTGAGCTAAAGGAAAACACATAGTCAGACAGTGGTGGGTCACATGCAAGTCTGAGTAACCTACTCATGTGGCTTACTTATACCTTCTAACTTTGACTGTTCCCTATTCTACTTCTATGTTATAATGGATTGTGGCTAAGTCTGCCTTAGGGTTAGGGTTAGGGTTAGGGTTAGGGTTAGGGTTAGGGTTAGGGTAGAGTCTGCGGAGGACCAAGATCATGATGAGCAATCCAAGCCACATGTTTACATTGTTTTATTTTCAGGCATTTCATTGCTACCATGCTTAGGTAGTACCCGAATTGCTGTTTTTTGAATGGTGTGTAATTCTCTGCTCTTTATGGTATGCCTTTGCTCACAAGTCTTTCAGGTCTACATTGAGATTCTCCTCTAGTCTTCTCTTAAAAATTTCATGACATCTTTTTCATCACAACTATCTTTAGTCTCATATGGTCTGCCGGGACATTGTCCAAATAGGAGGGTAGCCTGGACCTGCTGCAGAATCCTTCCTCAGAGCTGGAAGCCTCTAACGACACCCTTTAATTATAACTGCATTTTGCAATGTGAAATATGTTTCCTTCAGTAACCAGTTGTGCTTCTTTCTTAAATAAAGTATGTGAAATTTTTAAAATGTGTGTCTTTTACTATAATGGAAAAGTATGTTCCAGATCACTAGGCCCCTAAAATCCTTACTGATGTGATGAGTCCTTGCATCTCCTTTATGTTTATCTCCCACTTTCAGGGCTGTTGTGTCTTACCATGGCCTCCAAAATTCTCGCCACTTCTTGCTCATTCAGTTCAATTACAATGATGTCACTGATTTTGTGAACCAATGTAATATCCTCCAGAAAGTCCATAATGGTCAATGTCCCTTCAGACTATGTTATATTAAGGGTAAGGAGAGTTAACACAGCTTTGAACCAACACGATTAATGTATTCATTTATCTATCTTGAGTGAATTACAAGATGTTTCAGGCTTCTTAATAGATGAAAAACAATGTTTTAATCAAATCAATGGCCATATAACATGTAGCTGAGGCATTTAGTTTGATTTATGAAAGACACTACATTTGACACAACAGGTATCATTGGAACTACTACTTTGTTGAGTTTGCACGAGTCTGCTGATATCTTTAGGTCTGTTTGGTCTTGCCGTTGTTATTTCTTTGGGGGCTGGGTAGAGGTCAGTTTAGCTGGATTAATTAAATGCGGATACACTGGGACTGCATGCCTGCATCTTTTAGTAGCACAGTATAAAGATGGTGGCTTTAATATCCACCATTCTCTGGGATTATGGTATTGTGTGGCAGTTCTACAGCTTTCTGTTTGCCTTTCTCCACTAAGATACCTCTTAGCTCATAGACCATGGGATCAATATGGGGAAATGGGAGACAGTAGCTTCTAGTCCCCAGATACCAATGTCAGCTTGGACCCTGTGTTCACTAGTTCTCTCCCTGGTGTCTGACTACCAGAGTAAGTGACTGCAGGATTCTAAGGGGAAGGTTTAAGGGAATCAAGGCATCTATTTGTGTAGTCCTGTAACTCCTCGCCTCATAGGAACCCAGCATCTCCTTCTTATAATGGGTCCTGTGTGTGTTCAGACCAGAAGCTGAGCCATGAAATTTCTTCCTTTTGTTCCTTTCAGTCTTTACCTCTGATCTATCAGCAAGCCTGTTGGTTTTACCTGCAGAGTGTTCATTGAAACTTTCTATTCTGGGCACTTAGGATTACAGAAATAAAGAGATCAAAATCCATGACTGCATAGAATTTATATTTTAGTGAGTTGTATAGAAAACAGACATGAATTCTGCACCACATAATTTCAGATGATAAGTGCCCTGAGGGACAGGGCTTAACAAGGAAGTAGGAGTGAAAACAGTATGCTGTCTTAATAAGGTGACCAAGAAAGTTCCCTTTGAGAAGGTTACACTCAAGGAGAGAGATAGATGTAATGAATTGGGCACATGATCAAACCAAGAAAGAGTATATTCAAATCTGCCTACTTCTTTTGTTCAACACTCCTGCCATCCTAGCTTCTGTTGCCACTATCAGCAAACTCCAAACTAGTGTTTCTCTTGATTTTCTCACTTGCATATGGTGCTCAATACACATCAAAGCGATCTTTCCAAAGCTTAAATTAAATTCTGCCGAAAACCTTCCAGTGTTTCCTGTCACACTTAGAAATCCAAATGCCTCGCCATTACTCTCAAGTGTCTACAAGATAGGACCCTATCTATTCATTTCCTCCTTCCCCTCACTTGCCATCCTCCAACCACTCTGGCTTATTTCCCATTTGAAATCTCCCAGCTAAAGTATTCCCTTGCTTCCAGTGCCTGAGTGCTTTCCTCTCCTTGGGTCATTTCACGCAATCCCTTTACACTGTGATTCCATCTCACAATTCAGTGCTCAGTTTGAATGTTACATTCTGGAGATATCTACGCAGACCACCTTTCCCACTGAAGGCTGAAGGACCTCAACTCCATTGGTACCCTATCTTAAGCATTTTTTTATTTCTTGGCATAAAATCATTACATGAAATACCTTCATTTAATTGCTAACCTGGCTATATGTCATCTCTTCTTTTCACACATCTTAGCAGCTCCATCATTAAAATGCTCTTGTCGTTCTTTTTCATCAGTCTATTCTCAGCATCCTAGAAGTAATTACTCAATTACTCTTATGTTTTTTTGAATAAATAAATGACTCAATAAGAAATTTCTTGCCTGGCAAGTGCAATGTCCTGAGTTCAATTATCGGTACAAAAAAGAAAGAAGAAAATGAAAGAATAAAGAAAGAAAAAAGAAAAGAAGAAAGAAGAAAAGAAGAAAAGAAGAAAGAAGAAAGAAAAGAAAAGAAAAGAAAAGAAAAGAAAAGAAAAGCTCTTTCCCTGAATTTTTTTTTTTTTTTTTTTGTACTTGGAGTTGAACTCAGGACTTCGTACTTGCCAGGCAGGCGTTATGTCGCTGAGCTATATCCCCATCCCTTCCCCTGATTCTTTAGCCTCATCCTGCCCAATTCTATCAATACATATGAAGTCAAATCCAATGATTTATTTGTAGCCTAGCCCTCAGCCTTCTAACAAGCCACTCTCTTCTCTTACCTTCCTATAAACGTACACTAGTCAGTTCTCGGTAACCCTTGGGAACCTGGAGAAGATTGCAGTCCCTTTCTTGAATGCAGTCAATTCTAACTGCCCCCTCTTCTTGCCTCTCTGTCTCTTGCTCTATGTCCCTCACCTAAGGCACGCACCTGCTCTGAAGCTTCTTCTGACCTCAGTGACAGAGGTCCCAACATTGGCACCATCATCTGGATCTGAATCTTCAGGACTCCAGGCGTTGATTTTGAAGGCTGCTTCCTGTTCCCACCTGTGACTCACCACAGCCTTTCCTATATTATTTCGTCCTTTTTTTCCTACTCCGCTTTTTCCTTCTAGGTTTCTATCTACCACTCTCTTTGTTAACTCTTTTCCCAGACTTATCTGATTGTTTTTTCTCCCCTGGATTATGCTGAGTTCAAAGTCTAGCCTCTAGCCAGACACATTCTTTCCTGTATTTGTGAAATGTGAACCATGCATGGTGAAGAACCCAGGACTCTAAGCATCCTATGCCAATGGGCCCCAAGTCCAAATCCAGTTCGTCAGCACAACCTGAGAAGGCATTCCTTGATCTCTGGGCTCTTCCTCTTTCATCTCAAATCCAGAGACTCCAGAGAATGAAGAGATGAAAAGCAGCACCTGCACTCCCAATAATTCAGTGTCTTTATTCAAAGGTTTATACCTTCTAAAGATGCCTTTCTGATTGCCTTTCACTGTTTCTGTTTCCAGACCCAAAATTTATCTCTGTATTTTCCCTTCACAACAACCAGGGTTCCTGTGGGCAGATCTAGGCTTTGAAGATCTGTTTATGATCAATTCTGGGGAAGGCCAATAACATCTTTGTTGCTGTATTTCTTTATACTTCAGAGATCTTTCCATCAGATACCCCAAAATTGTGCATGACTTAAAACACAGTTCCTTATGGAGCTGGGATCTCACTGAAGGCGAATGAGCGGATAAAAGGAAAAGATAATAGAAAATAAACTCAGTTCCTATATAAGAATTATGATGCCCATGGACATTTGAGAACGTCTAAAACTTCCAACTGGGAAAGGAAAACTCAGAGAGGTTGCCCCATGTTGTACTTTTTTTGGTTCTCAATTATGGGCCATAAACTTTACGGAATAATCTCCCTCTGAGTCAAAATTTTTGTGGAAATATCTTCCACATTTAAGTTACAGATATAATATTAAAGAATAACAACCCACCGGAAGTGAGAACAACAAGCTCTTTTTCAAATTGATTATTTACATAACTATGAAAACAATTAATACTTCAAACTGCAAAACTATAGTGTTAAGTGCCTGCAGAAACAGTGGCTTCCAAACAGCCCCCACCATGGAATCCAGCAGCACCATGGGATTTAGAGTCTCACCTAGATTCAAGTGTCAGCCCTGTCAATTATACGATCTATATCATTTCTTCTCTCTGGATGTTAGTATATTCATAGAGAAAAGTGGGAGTCAAGGTTATTCTGAGGGCCGAATGATAAAAAATATTTTCCTGTATACACAGTGGTTGGTCCCTGACTACTCAAGAAGTACCAATTTCCTTTTGGGTGACCATCCCCAAAATCTTGAGATTTCAAACCCCCTACAAATATTAGACATTCATAGCTACATTATTATAAAATATAGGAGTAAATAACTTTGTTTTGCATCTTTTAAAGATCATTGGTCAGGGCAATATATTTCTGTACCTCCTCAATAATAATTAGAGAGGGAAACCTTAGGTTCTGCTACCAAGGGAATGTTTAATGTTGTGATACAGGCAATGTCATGGGATCTATTTTTTTGGCGTAATGGCAATTTCAATTTACACTTAGAAATAAATTCTTAATGTCATCAAAAAGGTATATACATAGAAAATGAGCAATAGAGATAAGGGAATTAAAACTCTATCTGAACCGAGAGGGCCTGTGTGTTTAGCGATGCAGGTTGGCAGATGGCTGTGTTGTCTAAATTAGTACAGAGCAAAATGTTAAACTGTGGGTCTCATTTCAAATTATGGCTCAGTCATGCTCAACACAACCTCTGGTTGTCTTCATGAAGTTAAGGAAATCTCAAAGTTAAGCAAAACTCCGGAAAGCGGAAAGACATGGCCATGGCCAGTGTGTCCCCTTCCTGTTCCCATGGCAGATTTCACAACAAGCCATGGATGCCCAATGATGTTGGATGTAGTCTCAGAGTTGTGTTAAGATTTCGGGGTCCAGAATGTGAACTCAGGTGAGCAGCATGGATTACAAGTCTCTCCTCTGGCTAGGGGTGTCGCCTGCCATGTTGGCCATGGGTGGGACTCCCTAATTAGGGATGAGAAAAAACAACTTCTGGCAGGTGATGCCAATATGCACTGGCTACTGATTGGCCTCAAAGAACTTACTTTTCAATTCTTGCTTATCTGTCTTGGACTTTTGACTTCAAATCCTTGGATCTCATTGGCTTTTTCTCTGCTATCTTGAGTTCGGGTTGCTTCTATGTAGCATAAGGCTCTGCTCCCTCCCTGGCAGCCACATGGATGGATCCTGACCTTGCTTCAGATGCTCACTGGTCTTTTCCACCAAACACAGGTCTCTAAGTCTTCCTTAGCAACCATTTTTTCTACTCCTGCACAGAGCCTGCTGCGGCATTAGTAGACAGTCACTCTCGGTTGTCCTTGCCTGGTCTGATTAACCTAGTTCTGGGAAGCCATCCTGTGGGGTCCAGCCTTGCTTGGTCTGGCCTTGTCTGGCCCTGACACTGGGAAGTCTTCACAGGCCCCAGCTATCCTCAAGGGACAGGCTGTACCTGAGTCTACCCAGGCCAAAAGGGTGGCCTCCGCTTCCTTTTCTGGGTTTGTGGTTCACTAGTTGTTCCTAAAACCTACCACAGTTGCCCTGGCAGCAACACTCCCTGGGGCCTGCTGGGAAAATTCCACTCTGATTTGGCACCTGTTCCTGGTAACAGACAGGCCTGAACTGCTGGGGAAGAACACACGCGTGATGAGTTAGCTATTGAACTGATTGAGGCAATAGCAGAGACCTTTTCCATGAAAATGCCCTGAAGAACAGAGCAAAGGAAATGGCTTCTTTTTCTTTCCTCTGCTAGCAATAAATCCCTGCACCCACGATGGCCTCAGCTTGGCAGGTTGATCCTCAGATGATTTTTGATGGCCTATGTGCCAACCACAAGGCAAGCTCGAGAGCTGCCAACTACGCCTCCACAGAGAATCCCTTCTCTGGGAATGAGAGGTGTCATTCCAAACTCCAGCGAGGTGGAATGTGTCCACCGTACCTCTTGCATGTAGCTGCAGTTCACCATGGTCAGCTGAATCAGAAGAACTGTGGGGTGGCCTGTCTGTACGGGAAATGTCAGGCTGTTCTCTGAAATCTGAGACAGGAAAGAAACTTGGCCATGGAGGAGCTATGGCTCCAAAACTGATAAAAATGTTCCAGAATCTTGCTCTGTCATGTGCTTGATTACCCCAATCCAGAAGATGGCAAATGAGCTTCCATCTTAATTACAGCTTAGGAAAAATGTGTAGACAGTTCTTTGACTTCTGTTGCATTCTCTCCATTCCAAATGGCTGCTTCCAAAAGAAGGAAAGATGAAGAAAAGACAAAACATAAATAACACTCCATGGACTGTCTATTTACTCTGGAAGAATCTCCTAAGAGGTTAATGTTGCTTCTCATGCTTCTGAGCATGTGTGGGTCACATGCTGAGAGCCAGGAAGCCGCTCCAGGCCCCTGCTGCTGTGGTGCCCAGCCAGGCGGAGAGGGAAGGCTACCAGGCGGCATAGACGTCAGCTTTGGGATCCAGGGTCGACTTCAAGGGTTTGTCTGTAACTGGAAGTCACATGAGAAGAAAAATCTCAGTCTCCTTTCCTGGGAGAAGAATGGAGCAAGACAGGAAACACTGATTGTAATGCATTCAGAATGAGAAATCTCCCTAGAAAATGAGGAGGTTAAAACCACAGTCTGCCTCCAGCAATGCTGGAAGTAACAGGACCCCCAAGGAGGAGTGACCCTTCACTTATTTAGAACACACAATGGATTCTCAGGGTGCAGCATCCTGATCAAGGGCAAGGAGAAAGAGAGGAGGAAGTGAGCCCCACATCACATACACTGTCTTTTGTGGAAAAAGCAGAAGGCTGAGCTATTCTATTTCTGTATGGTGTAAGAGTCTTTAAGCTGCAGATCAGGGAGCTAGAGCCTCACCCAGCTACCAAGGATACAAGATGCCAAAGACATGGCCAGATTGCTACCCTGCTTGAGGGGAGAGAGGGTCCCGCTGGGATGTGTGGTTCTCCTTGTGATGAAGGCGTCCCTGGAGCAGGTAAAGGACTCAGAGACAGGGATGTTAAATGATGAGAAAAAGTGAGGCAGGCAATGCAGCTGGTGTAACTACAGCTGCTCTAAGTCATTAACAGACAAATGAATCAAAGCTCTCCGAGAGCAAGGCAAGCAAGATGCCATGTGTCTTTCACTTAAGATCCCCTGGGCTGGGAAGACAGAAGGCCCCCTTTCCCTTGCCACCCCAACCTCTTGTGACTCTCCCGTATGGAGCAGAGACTGGAAAGTGTTGGGAAATCTGTTCCCCCTGGTGCAGGAGGTGGCCCCGTGCCCGGCTGCCCTATGAATCACCTGCAGCAGAAGGGGCTCATTGCTCTTCCATCTGCTGTCCCTGCTCTCAGCCGTCACATAGAGCTGGCAGCTGGTGACAGGCCCAGAGACCTCAGCTCTCTCCCCTTTCCAATCCCGCCCTTTGAAAGTGAGTCAGACTTGCATCACTAAGGCTGGTGCTGGCTGGCTGTCCATGGTGGGCTATTGTAGTCCTGTATGTCCAATCTCCAGCCTGCTGAAGACTCCTGGGGTAATCTGACAGGGCTGGAAAAAATAACATACTAAAGACTTGGGGCTGCAGAAAACAGAAATTTATTTCTTCACAATTCTGGAGGCTGAAAGTCCATGTTCAAGGTGCCCCCAAATCCTCTACTCCTGGCTTATGAAAGTTGAACGTATTCCCCCATCTGCTTTCCTCTGAGTGCTTGTATCTGCAGACACCAGTCACACTGGACTGGAAGCCAGTCCATTTAACCTTGATTACCTCCCTAATGTCTTTACTTCCAAATACAAACTGAGAGCTAAGGCTTCAACATAGGGATATGGATGGGATGGGGGCATAATTCAGTCTATAACAACCTCCTAGAAAATGCTTTTGCCTGAGTAGCATTGGGAACTGTCTGGGATCTCAAGACCTGCCCCTCAGCTCGCTGGCATGACCTGGGGCTGGGATCCAGGCATGACCAGCTGAAGGAATCTTCTCTTCTCTTTTCTCCTCTTCTCTT
>PVLA01009588.1:0-66747 GCA_004027455.1 Hydrochoerus hydrochaeris | reverse complement strand
AATCCAGAAAGATAATGTATGTAAAGTGGTTTACACACAGAAGTCAAACTGCAGTGTGGTATTTCTGAAATGACATTATGTGGGTGCGTGTGTGTAAGAAATCTTTGACCTACAAAGGGAAAAGTACAGTTTTCATTATAGAAATCTGTTTAAAGGGGCTGAAATACACTTTCACCAAATTGAGAACAAATCTATCTAACTGACTGGTAGGTAGAGAAGGAATGAGTTTTTCCTAGGCATCCTAAATTCCATTAGCACGAAAAGCTGGTGGGGCTTGGGTTTAAAGCTACTTTGCACAAATGGAAATCAAACCCCTGACCTGAGGGTTGCTTAAGTGGGCACAGCCTCCCTACCCCATGGCATTAGCCATTGAGGATTGCTCCCTTACCAGGTACACGGGGCTCCGGTCACTGTCCATTGCAGGCATGCCAGTAAGGACCTCCGCCAGCACCTGCAGAGAACAGAACACACTCAGCCAGACATTCAGGCATGAAGGAGCAGGAGGATCTGGCCAAGAGCAGAGGATATACACGCACGCACACATGCAGGCACACACGCACACACACACAAGTTAGTTTTTGTTTTGTTTTGTTTCTTTTCTTGAAACGGGTCGCACTATACAGTTCAGGCTGACCTTGAGCTCACTTTGTAGCCCAGGATGGTCTCGAATTTGCAACAATCTGCCTGCCTCAGCCTCTTGAGTGCTGGCATTACAGGAGTGCACCACCACGCCCAACTCATACGTGTTAGTTTTTAAGTTCGTTTTGTTTAAGAATCCATCAGCAACAGCAAGCCTGTACTGTTCATCTCAGGAACAAGTGTGAGCTCTGTATGCAAAGTCTCAGTGCACCTACAGCACATTTCTTCCATAGCTTTCTTAATGCTTTTTATTCATTACTCCTCTACTCCCTAGGGAGCACAACATGAACCCATGAAACTAATGACCATGACACATCTGCATGAACAGGAAGCCTGCTCGGAACCAAGCGATTCTCAGCAGAGGAGCAGCACATGGTTAAAGCCAGAAAAGTCTGGGTTCAAATCCTACTGTTCCACACTGCTCCGATGACCTTTGAGAAAGTAGCTAAACTCTGAACCTCAGTGTCTTCCCACTGTTAAGTGGGGTTCTACAGGTTGTAAAGAGGAGTGAATACCCCACTCTTAGGGTCAAATCTCTTCCAAAAACCCTGTGGAAGCAGAGTAGCGGATGACCATGTTACTAACAGAGTTGCAGTGACCAGGAGGGAGCAGCAGAAGACACCACTGCAGCAAGTGGTGCTAGAGGCAGCTGCAAAGTAAACAAGTCCTGCCAAGTAGAGGAGATGGAAATGGCCCTGCAGTGGCATGCCCATCACAGCAACAGCTCAGGAAAGCCTCGCCAAGCACACTGAGAAAGCCAGGGTATATGTAACTCAGTATCAGAATACTTGCTAGCATGCCCAAGGCTCTGAATTCTATTCCTGAAACTGAAAGAAAACAGAAACACTGGGAAATGCAGTGTGTTCCTCAAAGGAGATTGGGGGCTGAGCTGAGCAAAGGAGTAGCCAGAGCCAGTGGGCCCCAGGGGGATGGCTGGAGGGACCAGGAGAAACTGATAGTGAACAAGAAGTCAACTCTGACACTGGAAACAATCAGAAAGCTTTCAACAAACAGAAACCAAGAGCAAGGGTGTAAAGGTTAGAGTAACAGTAATAGGCCAGGGTGCCACAGAGCATACAGCTTGTACATAACATGCACAAGGCCCTGGGTTCAATTCCTGTGGCAGAAACTTAAAAATAATAACAATAGTAATAACAGTAATAGTCTGGACATGCGCAGGATACTGCATTAACCAGTATGTACACATTACCCCATGCCTCTTCACACATCATTATCTCATTTACAGAAGGTCACACATGCACAGGCAGCAATGAGGCCCTACAGGAGACACAGCTGGAAGTAGCTTAGGGAGGCCTAGGCCACTATGCCTGGCAGCTATGGGTTACTTGGCTGGTTCTTAGGAGCAAGAGCCCGGGCCAGTGCAGCAGAGCTCCACGTAGCAACTTCTCCAGGGAGCTCAGGAGACCATTGATTTGGGGACACAGAGGCCCAGTGAAGGTGGAAGCTGGCTCCAGAAGAGGCCTCTAGAGGTTGATGTGAACAGACAGGAGGCTATGGTCAGAGAGGGGGAGTGCAGAGTTTGAGCCTGCAGAGGACAGCCAGACACAGCTATGTACAGCCGGCCTGAGCCAGACTTTCCCTTGGCCAGCCAGTGTTTTCCATGTGTTGCTGAATGATGCTTTGAGAAAACAGAGTTCCACAGCCAGTGCACAGCCCTCCATGGTGAACCCACAACGAACAGATTAAAGGCTTACTGAGACTCTACTTAACTGGGATGGGTGGTCATTGCACAATAGGAGGCTGAGGCAGAGTGATCACAAATTCAAGTCCAACCCTTGGAAAGGAAAGAAAAAAAGAAAAGGGAAGAGAAGGGGAGGAGGCACTAACTAACCTTGTAAAGAGACCTACTTAACTCTGCTTAACCTAGTATTTTCCACACCAGCCACAAACCTGTTCAGCACATCCACCCTACAGCACCCTCAAGGAATTGGGGTGTGTTCTATGAAGATATGTTTTAGCGATTGCTCCACTCAAATTGTGAGCTCCCGGCCATGACTATATTTTAGTTAAACTGACATTCCAGGTGTCTGGCAAGTGGTCAGGAAGGAAGGGCTGCAAGTGTGGCAGGAAGACACTAGATGGCACACAAACACTGAATGGACAGGTGGCTGTGGACAAATGGGTCAAAAGATGGCAGGGAAATGACTGGACATGTAACTGAGCTCTTAGGGTTTGCAGCCCATCACAACCCCCCCTTTCTGTCTCTGCTTCCTGGCTACCAGGGGTGAAGGGCTTTCATCCACCACGCTGCTTGGCTAAAGCTAAAGCCCCCAAACCAGAAGCCAGATCACCTCCTCTCCCACTAAGCTGCAGTCATCGGTATTTTGTCCCAGTAATGAGAAAGGGACATGAACAAAGATAAGTGGACAGGCAACAGGATGGATGCCTAGACCAGAATCAGAGAAGTCAGGAGACGTTAATGCAGCCTACGAAACTTTGGACAGTTATAAATATCTTTACTTCAAGGGTTGACATCTTTTTATAACAAGCCTCAGTAATTATTGTACCCTTTGTGGGTCGCAGTCTCTATCACATATGCTATTTTTTTATAATCATATATATTACCATATACTATTATATATACTATACCTGTACTATCACACACACACACACACGCACGCACGCACGCACACACGCACGCACACACCACTCTTAGCTCAGAGACCATAAAAGCCAGGCATGGTGGTACATGGCTGAGATCCCAGCTACATGGGAACCTAAGGCAGCAGAGTCCACCAGTTTGAAACCAACCCAGGCAGCACAGTCAGATCACATCTCAAAAAATAAGACTGTTGAGGTGGCCACATCTGTAAGCCCAGCACTCTGGGAGGCTGAAGCGGGAGAGCTGCAGGTTTGAATCCAGACTGAGCATCTGGATTAATGAGACCCTGTCTCAAGATCAAAAATAAGAAGGGAAGGAGATATAGCACCGTGTGAAGGTCCCAGGTTCATTTGATCCCCAATACTGCATTAAAAAAAAAAGAAAAGAAAAGAAAAGAAAAGAAAAGAAAAGAAAAGAAAAGAAAAGAAAAGAAAAACAGAAACGGTGAAAGTATGGTTCAGGGCAGAGCCTTTGCTAAACATGTACAAGGCCAAGACTCTGTCACATGCACACACCACACACACACACACACACACACACACACACACACACACACAGTGGGCCTGATAGGGCATGGCACAAAAGCAAAAACTGTATGCTGTGCTCTCCAAGGAGTTATGGATCAACAAAGGGCTGCAGGGAAGGAAATCCTTACTATCCCACAGCTGAAGATGTCCACACGCTTGGTTAGTTGCCCGACCCTGATGAAATCTTCTGGCACATATGCTGCAGAGGCCTGGAAAAGGTGGGTCTTCGTCACCATATATTCTGACCTTTTGTGGACAGGATACAACTGAACCACCGGATGAGCCAGCTTAGGGGTGAATTCTTCATCCAGCAAAATGTTGGAGCTGTGACAAGAAGCAAAGAACCCTCACTCTGAGTTAGAGCATGTGCCACAGAGACCATTCTGGAAAACAACAGTGCTGAGAGTGTTGGAGCCCCTGCTGGGGGGCTACTGAAAATCTTCAACACAGCGTTTCCGAGACAGCCCTGCCACCCACCGGGAGGCAGCGCACTGCAGTCCAGTCCTAAGGTAAATAAGCTGCACCACCCAAGAAGTGCAGCTCCCTGATCCCCAGAGGGTCCACCCTCATCAGCTCAGCCTGTCAAATCTGCAGCCTGTGCCTGCTTGCTGACTTTCAAAGCTGCTGACCTCTAACTTTGGCTGGCTGACAGAAGTCTCCATATCAGCATCCTTTGTGACAAACTTGCCCAGTCAGGCAGAACAAGAACAATTTCAAAAAATTGGAAGGGTCAATAAAAATATCCTGTGACCCAGTCATCTAGTCAGCAGTAGTTACTCAGAGAAAATATTCCAAAGAGCAGAGTAAACCATGTTACTTTTGTAGAACTCATCCCAAACAGTATTTTAAATAGTAGACACCAATTCTGATATCTTAAGAGTGGGTAAGTAAAATTATGAGCAATGTTCATCAAGGGAAGACTAAAAAAGTCAGAAAAAACATGATGATATACCATATAAGGACATGCTTACCATGTTCAAATAGGGAGAAAAACAAGATGAATTGGTAAGCAAGTAAGGTGCTAGGGCTATGGAGTGAAACAAGAACCAAGAACCAAGATGGGGATATGGCTCAACAGTAGAGTACTAGCACACACAAGCCTAGGGTTCCATCCCTAGAACCATAAAAAGGAACAGAAACAAAAATCAGAGGTCAGTGAATGAGTCACAGAAGGAGGCCCCTGTTGTTTTCTTTCTTGCTAGTACAACTGTTGGAGTGACCAAACAGAAATCAGGGTAGAGAAAAAAGGAAGGGCTTCCATGCTTCACATGCCAAACTGAGAGAGGACTCTGAGGAACTGAGAGTCTCACAGGTTAAGGCTATTTCTGGCAGAATTTTCTGGAATCTTCTGGAATCTCTCCCATGAGGCCAGACCCCAGGTAGAGATCTGTTATTCTTGGACAGATGGTGCTAAGATACTAGGGGACAGGGAGCCTTCCCAACAAGCTGCTGTGGCAAACAGATACGCAGGCAGGGTCACTCAAAAGAGCTGAAACAGGGAGCTCCAAGTCCCAGACATGGTTGCAAGTATGAGGATGAGGTCCAAGCTGGCTGCTGAGTGGATAGTAAAGGCAGTGGGATGCAGAGGGCACGCTGCAGAAAAATAGCTCTGCAAGCCCAATGTGAGGACAGGCAGGCCTTATGTGCAGAGGGCAGGCAGACCCAGGGCACAGCCCCAAAACAAACACACACATGGGTGGGCAGGGGCCACAGGGAAGACAGGTAGAGGGTATGCCCCATAGCATGCAGGGCTCAGCCTCAAAGCCAGGCCCTAAAGACTGGGTCATCCTCCCACCTCTTGACATTGCCATGGATGATGTCCAAGCCGTGCAGGTGCTCAACAGCACACAGTAACCCTGAGCAGATGCTGACAAGCTGGGGCCAGGGCAGGGGGTCTGAGCCATCCTAAAGGAAAGAAGAGGAGGAGCAAGGGTCACAGAGCACCAAAAGCCACATCCTTGCCCCCAAGTCTCCTCTGCCCCTCCCATCTTGTCCTCTACAGCACAGCTTGTTGAGGTGGGGCCATGCATCTCACAGCAGAAAGCCTGCCTCAGGCCTGATATAGTCACACTAGCTGTGCGCCCATGTTTCACAGTCACTATAATGATTCCGGGGACCCCAGGGAGCCCTCACATAACAGGTGCTCAAAATCCAGCAGCTTGGATGGATCCTGACCTGTCCGACAGCAGCTCGGCCTCCTCTCCGGCAGAGGCTGCTTAAGAGCAGAGGTCAGCGCGTCCATGTGCTGGGGGCAACGTCACAGGCCAGGGAGGATGACAGGGAAGGCTGAAGCCTTGTGCCTGCACTGGGCTGTTGCTGTCACACTAAGGCTGAGTCCCTGAGCTACATCGGCACCTGCTTTCACCTGTGGCTTGAGCATCCACACCCTCTAAGAGCTTGCTTGGATGCTGTGACAGCACGCTGAGACCTGAGGTCACCACAGCCCAGGGAAACCCTGATCTGATGCTATGGCGATGCTCCTGGGGTAAGTAGTTTGCCCTCTCTGTGCCAGAGACTCAGCTTCTGGAAAACAGGAAACTGCTTCTCTGATGGCCGGCAAGGCCCAAAGGAGAGGAAATGGGTGAGGGCCTCCTCGAGGGACCTCGTACAGGAAGGCTCTGCAAAGCCAGCAGTTAGCAGTATACGGTGGGTGACAGTGAAGCCTGACCTCTGCCAACTGAAATGACAGCTTGCTGTGGAAGAGCGCTCTTCTTCTGTCTGAGGAGTCAATAAGCAGGAGATCTTGTTTGACAACTGTGATTTTTTTTTCTTTCTTTTTTTTGAAGACAGAGTCCCGCTTTGATTTTTTTATTTTGTATTTTTATTTAGTTTTTTTTGTACCAGGAGTCAAACTTAGGACCTTGTGCTTGCTAGGCAGGTACTGTGCTGCTGAGCTGTATCACCAGCCCCTTGGTTCAGGCTTTAAACTCACTATGTAGCTCAGGCTAGCTTCAAACTCACGGTGAACCTCCTGCCTCAGCCTCCTGAGTGCTGGGATAACAGGCATGCTCTACCACTCGCTGTTTAAAGTTACAATTTTTAGCCAGGTATGGCGGTACATGCCTGTGATCCCCCTACTCAGGAGGGTGAAGCAGGAGGATCAAGACTTCAAATCCAGCCTGGCAAACTCAGCAAGATCTTGTCACAAAAATAAGAGTTAAAAGGGTCAGGAGTATATATCAGTGGTAGAGTATTTACCTAGTAGGCACAAGGACAGGTTCCATCCGCAGAACCACCAAAAAAAAAAAGGTACTACATTCACGTGATCTAATATTCTAAAGATACATTAAAGGCATATAATGAAAGCTTTCCTCCAATCCTACACTACAGCTACCTGAAGCAGCAAACATACCAGCTGTGTGTGTCTGTCTCCAGAGATACCCAGTGAACACACAAGAAGGAGCACTCGAGATTAACACATACTGTAACAATCTGCCTCCTCTTCCCCATTCCTACCTCTGGGCTCTTTTTGCTGTCCTACTGCACTGGCCACCATGTCCAGAGCAGCAAGGAACAGCCCCAGTGCTGTGACACCCCTGCCTTGCTCCTGACTTGAGTGATGGACTCCAGGCAAGCCATCCTACAAGGGTTTTCCTGGCCCAGTTTCTCTTACAAACCCCTCCCACGCCTCACCTGCCTGGCCCCTCTTCCTGTGAGTCCTCAGCCAAGACTTCTTGCTAGACACTGCCCTCTCCTGTCTCTGACCACAACAACCCTTACCTGGCCCTGCAGTCTGTCCTGTAGAGAACCATTTGCCATGTAGGGGTAGATCAGGCTGTGACACTGTCCTCCAGTACAGAAGCCCAGCAAAGGCAACACATTGGGGTGACAGCATCTGAAAGCAGCCAGCAGCACAAGGTGAGGACCAGACATCCAGGAGACCCACAGATGAGCCTCACCTCCCTCCCTGAGTCCACTCTAGTAGGTTCCCAGTTAAGATGGCTCTGCCATTCAAGCTGTAGTCAGTAAGTCGTGGCCTATTTCAAACTACAGCTCAGAGACAGAGTCCTTCTCCCACCCTCTCTAGTCTAACCTCTCCCTATGCATGTTACACAGAGAAAGCACAGGCTCTGGAGACAGACCATGTGGGTTCAAGTCTTGTTGCTGCCACTTCCTAGCCCCATGATCTTAACATCTCCATACTTCAGTTTATCCATCTATAAAACAATGTCATAACAGCAGCCACATCACATAGCTCTTGTCAGGACTGAACGAGTTCACGTGTGCTGTGATTTAAATGTGTCTTACAAAATTTATGTGCTGGAAATTTAATCCCCAAAACCACATTCATGGTATTGGAGACAAGCCCTTTGGGGAAGGATCTGGGAGGTCCCCTGTGGTGGCACTGGTAGCTCCACAGAAAGAGGAAGCAAGATGTGAGCTGGCGGCTTGCTGCCTCCCCATGACACAGCACAAGGCCCTCACCAATAAAAGTCCCATGTTCCTGACCTCCAGCCCCCAGAGCCATGCGATAAATAAACCCATGTTCATAACACATTCACCCGCTGTGTGGTGTTCGGTTATAGCACAGAAAACAGACTAAGACAATCTGTATGGAGCAACTAAGCCGTGCCCGGCACACACCATTCTTCACCACTACACAGTGCTTCCCAAGAGGAACTCACCTGAGACAAACCTGCACTTCTGTCCGGAGGAACCTTTCCAGTGATGCTGGAGCAGAGCAGGCTGCCTGGAGAGAGAGGCAGTGGTGCCAAGGCCTGGCCCCTCGTGTCCAGCCACAGTGCCCAGAGAAGCCCCCTCGCCTACCTCTCGGAGCTGCTTGACAACCAAGGGCACCCCGTGCCTCTGCCCTCGGTACACGTCTGCAAATGTGCTGCTGCTAATCCTGTGGCTCGGGTGGAAGTTGCTGGTCGCCTGGATCACATCTGCCTCGCTCCAGAGAAGGCTGTCTCCAGAACAGCTCAGGGGTCTTTCTTGCTTAGGAACAGAAGTGATGAAATCCTGAGAATCCAGGAAAAAGAAACAGAGATTACTGGAGGCTTTGTCTGCTACCCCAGGGGACTAGAATACCAGAGCTGAAAGGATACAGGGGATGTGGTGAAAAGGTTACGGATAGACACAAGCTTAAATCCCAGCCCTGCCTCAAATTCACTCTGCAACCGTGGATGGGTTACTCACCTTCTCTGAACCACAATTTCTCCATCACCAAAAATGAAGATACCAATAGTAGTTTACAGAGTAATTTGAAGATGTACTAAAATGTCGAGTACTCCAGGGAGTCAAAGACCTAAAGAAGTTCTATGGCCCAATCCTATAGACAAGCTACATATGCTAGGCTGCCAGATTTCGGGCAAGCAGGGTTCATACTACCAGATGTAATTCTCAGATTAGTTTTGGATACTTGGTACATACAACAGCCTGTAAAAAGAAGCTCTGGTCCCATAACATCCTTTCTAAAGGCACGTGCACATAAATTTAAGTGTTTTATTTTGTTTTCTTTTTGGTTTTTTTTTTTTTTGGGGGGGGGTGTCCCAGGGATCAAACTCACAACCTTGTGCTTGCCAGGCAGGTGCTTATGCTGCTGAGCTAAATCCCCAGCCCCTAAATTTAAGTTTTTAAAGTTATATGGTCTTTTCAACAGTTTTAGAAAATTAGGGATGAACTTTTCTCCCCAACCTCACTATCCCCTTAATTGCTATTAAAGTTTGCTGTACTCCTTGCCACTTAGATGCATTAGGATTTATCTACCAAAAATGAAAACGTGCTACACACATACAGAGCTGGGATGTTTTCACGTGACATGATGCCATGATCGCTCTCCCACGTGAACAGATCTCCTCTGAAAATCATTAACAAACCCAGAACCAAAGCCCTATGCAGAGCACCCCTAATGGAAGAGCGCCTTACCCAGGTTCGTGAGCTGCTTTCTTCCCTGAGCCTATAATTACTTCTAAGAGCCACAAAAACATTTAATTCTTTTATTCCTTCCCTTCCCTCTCTTTGTTTTCTTCTCTTTGTCGTTCTCTTTCTCCTGCTCACCCCCAACCCCCAGGAGAGAACCCAGGGCTTCACACAAGCTGGGCAAGTGCTCTGTCCTGAGCCCCACCCCAGCCCCAGCCCCAGCCCCAGTTTTATTTTATAAACCAGGGTGGATTATATTTGTCTCAGTACCAATGTAGTCACGAAAGATCATTTTGGTTGCTGTTGTTTTTTTAAAAAAAAAAAACAACAGAAGGGGTCCATCAAAGCAAAAGTGTCTGTAAGACACGCAAAAGTCACAGGGCATCCCTAACCCCAACCACTCAAACTTCAGGGTTATAGAAACTGAGTCACACAATCCAAGACAACTGAGGAGGAGGATGGTATTTTCAGTGGTAGGGCAGAGGATGCTAACCATCAGAGCTATCTTTAAAACATGTATGACAAGGGAGTTTGTTAAAAACAGGCACTCACAGCCACCGAGCCCCTGCCTTACAGGAGCCAGGCCCTGAGCTCCCTCCCTGCTCATGCAGTACGCTCATGCCCTGGCTGAACATCCTGCTGACCACCTGCAGTCACCCTCAGAGGACCTTGCAGAGTCTGACAGGTTCCCTTTCTCCTCCCCACTCCCAGTCCTAAAGACCCCACTATTGGGAGGGAGCCCCAAGCTGGGGTGTGGCAAAGACAGAAGAACAGGCTGTACCTTGGAGTGCAATGTCGCAGGGAGGTCAGTCTTTATGGAGCAAGCAGTGTCCTCTTCAGACAGAAGCAGCACAGAAGCCAGCTGGTGGGCTCTGGGCAGAGCAGCCCCTGGAAAGGAGGGACCCTGAGTCAGAACATGGGCTGGGAGTGGCAGGAGGGGCTACACATTCAGTCCCCAAACCTGGCCTTGCTTTAGTGCTTCCATTCCTCCAACACCCACATTGGGCATCATCCATTTAAGCCTTGTAACAACCAACAACCAAAGCGTTATTCATCATCATTCACTATCTCGCAGGTGATGCAGAGGCAGAGCCACTGCCCAAAACCACAAAGCCGGAACACGGCTGATCAGGGATCTCTTGCACCCTCCTCCACCTACTCAAGCAGGGAGGATAGGAGCCAGCAGCCACTGAAGCCTCCGTGAAGCCTCTACATAGCTCACGCAGCAGGAAGTTAGCTCCGAGGACACAGCCATGGAAAGTAAGGTCAGGGGCACAGGGACCAAAGCGGGCCAGAAGGGAAGGAAGGTTTACAGGGGAGGAGGCTTTCCGAAACCAGTGCAGGCAGTAAATATCCAGGCACAGGTAACAAGCAACACCTACATCCCACTAGAGAGGACACTGAATGCTGCGAGCACACAACTTATTTGCCTGCAATGTTTCTGCCTGCAGAGAGAAGGATGACACCATGGTCACCTTCTCTCTGCAGACAGCCAAAGAAGGCACAGAAAGGTCAAGCATCTTTCCAAGGGCGCAGTCAGTGGCTTTACAGTCCATGTTCTTAACCCCTTAGTGAGAGAAGCTTCAAAAGAGAGAAGTCCTGCAAAGTAGGTTGGGGTCAGGTTGACAAGGGTGAAATGCTCTCACTGGGTGCCACATGAAGGCCCATCTGAAAACCAGCTGAGCCAGCGTCTGCTGGGTTACTGTGATTGGTCACACACTGCAGACACAGCCAGCCATGGCCAGGGCCAGAGCTCCAGATATCATCATTGGAAACACACGGGGGTAGGGCACAGCTGGAGCAGCTAGCAGTTACAGTGAAGAACTCTGGTGGTCACCACCCTGATCTGAGACCCCTCAAAGTACCCGTCCCAGGGCAGCCACACCTGGGGACAACAGAGTTAGCCCTGCAGTGGACAGTGGCCACCAGTCCCTGTGCTTGCCCAAACCTCCTCCCTGTGCAGCCATGACCACCGTGTTCCCTCAGACTTGCTTTAAGCAGGGAGCCACAGCCCCTGTCACGGAACTCCCCTCCCTGTGACCCTGCACAAGACCCCGTCGCCTGTACAGAGCAGCCAATGTAGGCTGAGTGCCACGGTGGCAGCTCTCAGGTTTTTTCTGTTGCGCTTGGACCTCTGTCTCTTCTTTCTCTGGAAGCTGCCTATTTCCCAGGATTGGTGAACAAACCTGCCTGCCTGGTTTACAGAAACAGGAAAGTGGTAATTAATCTGAAACTTGGACCATAAAAATATGAACTCAGGAGGCTGAAAATAGTATCATGGCAAAAATGAAGTCAATCTTGGGAAACTATTAACCCAGGCAGGTGGCTGGAAGCATCAGACTCTCCTGACTCAAGGTCGAAGGCTTGGCTCACCCGCCGGGCGGGAGTCCAGGATGAGCGCTGCCTTACCTGAAATAGCATGTGGCAATCGCCCTCCCACTGGACGGCAAGTCCAGTGAGGCAGTGTGACAGAAAAGTTAAAAATCAACAGTGTGATGCTCTGTGAGACAAGATGTTCTCACCCTACCCACCACATAGTTAGAACACAAGACTCAGACTTGACTGATCATGCCAGCTGCAACTTAAGAGACAGGCGGACCTAGCTCAGTCTGATCATATCCACCTGGACGGCTATACTGTCTGACACACAAATATGTTCCATCAGATCTGGGGATATGGCTCAGTGGCACAATGTCTGCCTGCCTGGCAAGCATGAGATCCTGAGTTTAATTCCCAGTACCTGATAAATTAATTAATTCTGTCTTCAAAGACTGTCCAATGGAGATAAACTAGTCAGACACATGCTTGGTTTCAACCACCCCCTCAGCCCCAGCTCCCTCCCTCGCTTCTCTTGCCTTATGATAAACAATTTTTAAAGAAAACTTGCATAGAACAAATCTGCTTCACACATATGACCTGGCATAAACTGATTCACTATTGGCTTTTGCACTTCCTGCTTGCAACGCTATAAAAACTAAACCCAAAATTGACTTGAGGCTGGTGATTTGGACTTGGTTCTGCCAGCCTGCTAATGCAATAAACAGCTGCCTTGAAACTCCTTAGTGCAAAGGGTCTCTCATTTGGTTTGCTATCAGATTTCTGCAACAGCAGAAAGGCAGGGCATGCCACAGCTGCTTTGGGAACAGGTATGACCAAATCCCAGGACACCCATACTAAATAATTCCCAAGGCCTTATATGTGGAATTTATTTCTGTCTTGTATTCAGCCCAACCTCGCTCTGTAGCACCAATTTCTTACCCTTTTGGTACAGGAGATTAAGAATGGTTAATGTACTGCATACTATTATCTTCAAAGTAGTTGCTCAGATTACAAGACATAGGCATGAAAGAATGATCAAGCAATGAAAACAAATATGTTGGGAGCAGCTGAAGCTGGTGATTGATCATATGTGTGGGGCTAAAGCAAGCAAGCCCAGAAAAAAAACAGAAAGACCAAAACAAGCTATGTAAGCTTGGTGTTCCAGCACCAAGAAGGCAGGGGGCCCAGGCCTGCCAGGGAAACAAGTTGCCAGGCAGTGGGGTTGGAATTGATACTTTTCTGTGGAGGGTATAAATAAACCTACTACAGTGGTTGAGCAGTTCCTTTACTCCCATCAGGAGCCTGACCCCAGCTTTGTCTTTTCTTTATTTTTCTCATCCTCTCATGGTCCTTAACCCCAAGAACCTCAGGAGCTGCATTTGGGTCGCATCATATGGCACCAGAACACAATGGGGTAACAGATTGAGGGCAAGGGGACACTTCTCATGTGCGCGCAACTTAGGGGAAGAAGTGCCTTGGTGTAGGTCAGTAGCCATCACTGCAGTGTGTTGATACTGGCTTCATCAGGTATAAAGAGTGGGGCACTGAAACTCCCTTATTCTCCAGGGCCAGTTATAAACAGGCCTGAGAGAAACCCCTTCCCCTGAAAAAAAAAAAAAAGAAAAGAAAAAAGAAAAAAAGAGGTATATTGATTATATCCGCTGTCTGTGGGGAAAACTTAGCCAAAAGAATCACAAATGTATAAGAAACTGTTTGTTGCATGCTTGATTCCAGTATTTACATTCCTTCTGTAGATATGGATTAGACAGGGTCTTAATAACCTTAAGCTTCTTGAGACAACCACAGTGGAACTGGCTCCAGGCACTGTTTCAGAATCAAGTCCCGAGCAGGGAAAAGATGGCAGCATGACCGCCACCCTGATAACCTTAACTGAGCCACTAACTGTCCACTCAGCAAAACCTTCAACTATCTGTCCAAAGTGTAGAGGACGGTATCATAGGGGTGCTCGATGTAAATTCAAAACTTCCAGCAGAGCCTGCAGCAGCCCTGCCAAAAAATAGAAGTGTGACAGCTCAGACACCTTCCCCGAGATGGCCTGGCCCTGCCTGGCCTGGCAGGCTCCTAGTGGTAAGGGTAATATGGTCCTGATTTGTGGTTTCCTGAATCCTGTTTACAAAATGCTCTTACAAAAGACAATTTCAAATAACCAATACGACAACAACTAACCTTTAAAACTTGTAAAAATTCAACATTTGGCTTTCACTAGCTGATAACAGGTTGGCTCAAGCATATCACTGTCTCACTATGGCTTTGTAGTGGGTCTTCGTATCTGGTAACGTAAATTCTCAAACTCCACTGTTTTTCAAAATTGTTTACTACAGGGCACTTATTTCAAATTCCCGATTAATATAACTCTACATTTATTGAGCAGTTCCTTTCCTCTTTCCTGGGCCCCTTCTGCTTTCTTAAGTCAATTTCCTGGGCCCCTTCTGCTTTCTTAAGTCAATTTTAGTTGTCAATAGACTGACACTACACAGTTTGCTAAATTTCTTGAGTTTGTCTTCAGAAGAAGAAATTGTAAATTTACATACTTGGCAGGAAATTGAAAAACAGATTAGCGCAAGACTAGGGAAACAATAAATCAATACAAATCAGCTGGTCTTCTAGAGATTTTAAAGGAGTATCTAAAACTGCTGTTTTCTGCTCCTCTCACTACTTCTCACAGGCCCCCAGGCAGGGGAGGGCACCAAAACCTCCACTGAGCCTGGAGTTTGGCCCAGGCTAGGAAGGTAAAGAAACAATGTTTCTTGTTTTCAGCTGCAAGGAGAAATCAGGATTATGGCTCAATCTACTCAAAACACAGTTCAAATCAACCTTGATTATTGTATTGCTCAACTGGTTATTCTTCCCTTGACAAAAATTAGAAAATGTATAAATAAGCAAAGGGTACCTAAGGATTTTGGATCTTCTGATACTTATTAGAGAGGTGGGACACGGCTCTGGCCTGTCCAAGCCATCCTGGTTTTTCCCATTGTCTGTGTACACATTTTATGCATCAAAAATTTACACTGCACTGGTGCTCAGATCCCCAATAACAGTGGGGCCTCCAGCCCAGAGCAGGAGCACCACCTGCATGTCACAGAATAGCCCAAGGTACCTAAATATAAAATGTAGTTTCCATTTTCTTTATACCTTATCACAAAAAGTCTTTATAATCTTCAGGTCTAAAAATGATAAATGTGCTCACAATTTACACTTCAAAAAACAAAAGGGAGAGTTTACCTCATAGTAGATTTCATTTGGTAGTATATATACCATTTAAAATATTTAAATTCTAGTAAAGATGTAACTACTACAGCAGAAAGATAGTGCAATAAAATAAAGGCTAAATGATCTTCATACTGGACAATAAAAGCACCCAGTCCAGTGCTAATGTGGAGTCAAGGGTATGCTTATGTTTTTTCCAGGAAAAGCTAACTGACCTATCTGGGTGCCAGTGTGTACTGTCCAGCTACATCATGGGCCCAAACCCAGGAAAGGATTTGATCCTACCTCTGGGGAAGCTGATGCTCAGTCCTGTGACAGTGCTGCCTTGGAGACAAGGCCACAATAGATAGAAAAAGATGAAGCTAGAACCAACCTTAATTGACTCAAGATGCCCAGAAGATGGTAACAAAAAATAAAAAAGGTCCAAATAGATGACAGAAGTGCATGCTAAGTCCTATGACAAAAATGTTAACTATAGATAAGATTTTGTCTTTTTCAAATTCTTTTATAAGAGATCTCTGCTAATTGACCTATAACAAATCTGACTAGTCTATTTAAAATTACAAAGTCTACAATTGTAAAAAAAAAAAAATTGTGTAATTCAATTTGGCTAAAATATATTTGAGTGTGCTCTGATTGTGAAAGATGTTTGTAAATCTGTGTATCTGTCAATTTGTCCAGTTTGTTAAGCTGTTGTTGGAAGTCGCTGAGCTAGTGATCGCTCACACTTGTGGAGCTAATAGCACAAGTGCCTGTACAGGAGTGCCCAAGTGGCACGGAGCACCTGAGAAACGCCCTGAGGGCATGGGGTGCTGGAAGTGACAGGTGTTTCAACCCTATAGACATGGAGTGTAAGAATCCAGCTAGTTCAGCAAAGGGGCGTGAAATAGCCCTCAGGAACTTGGAGGGTTCTTGTGGACCCTGACAACTCTGTGTTTGTTTCTATGTCTGTTTGAATCCGTATAAAATCATCTGTCCATGTTTGTACATTTGTCTCTTTGAGAACAGCTGTTCTTTCTATTTTGAGCTCAGCAATTTTCTTTTTCCTTTGCATTTATAGATCATTTAATCAAGGTTTGAGTTATAGAATTGCAAAACATACTTCCACCTGGGTTCCCAGTTAGCCAAAATGATGCTAAAGTCAATTGTGTAAATGTAATGTACACTGTTGATTATCATAACTTGAGAGTCTCTCATTGTTCAAAAATAATGTTAAATGTTATGATTGAAGTTTTCTTAAGAAAAAATTATTATAAAAATGATTAAACAGGGCTGGGGATCTAGCTCAGTGGCATAAGCACCTGCCTGGCAAATGTGAGGACATGAGTTCAATCCCTGGTACTGCAAAAAAAAAAAAAAAAAGATTAAACGAAAATCCCTTGGGGTTGGAATTGTTGGACAGAACTTCAATTGGTGAATAAGAAAGTGGCCACCTGGTAACATTTACCAGCTCTTGTTAATTGATTGGAGGCCCCTATGATCTCCATAGCCTTATGGGAGACACCCCAACTAAAGCTTTAAATATTATTGTAATATGTTCATATTGGTCATCACTAAAAGAAATAATACAAAAGGTCTTTGATTTTTAAAAATGCCTATACAAAGGTTTTCATTATTATGAAAATGATTATGACAAATGATTGTTGTTAACCTCATGGTATATTCATATATTCATGTCTCCAGATGTACAGGTCTTTGAAAATGTAAAAACAGATTGTTTATGGTGACAAATTTTTGGTTCAGATTCAGACGTCTGCCTCTAACAAATGCTTATGAGATCTACATCCCACTAAACATCAACAAGTTAGGTAAAATCTTTTATGTATTACATAGGGATGATTAACCAAAAAGGAGAAATTTTATGTCAAAATGAAAATTCAAGTGTGTTAAAAAAAAATGTCATCATGATTCTCCTATTGTAATAGCAGGTATGGTTTTGATTTCTAATTTTCTATATGAAATATGTAATTGTTAACATCCCACAGGTATTTAAACAAAACAGCCATGCTTGTTGAAAAATAATGGTTCTGTTTTATGTTGTAAGATGTTTGAAATTTAGATAAGACGATAATGCCTCTAACTATATTGTATTATTATCAATCTTTTCTTCTGGATGTTCAACAACTGAGGTTTGGAGACCAACAATTAGACAGATGGGCTAAGAGGACAGCCAATATTTTGGCCCTAGCCCTCCAAGGTCCATGAGGACTCAGGACATGAGAGAACCCCTGCTGTGTCATCCTATAGTCAGTGAGTCCCTGGTCTTCTGATCAAGAAGGCTGTGAGACCACGGAGGAAAGTGATCATCGGTGTGGGGTGTGCCTAAGGAGAGTCACCAGGGGCAAAAATCTCCCAAGCTTTCACAGAAAGCAACTTGGTCAAGCAATGGCCATGACTCATCCCAACGGCTGACACTGACAGAAGAACTAAGAGGTGCTGTAGCTGGTTCCAAGGTTCCTGAGGAGACTTAACTGACCTTGATAGATAACAAAAATTGACTGTTTTTAAAACAGGTCTCACCTTAACTTGGTTTTGAACATCCTGCAGAAAATGTAAAACCACTAGAGGTATATAAAACAATGCTAAAGTAATATTTTATAAAAGAAACTCAAATCACTAATGCCTTTTGGCAATTGCCAGCTACTCTGGTAGCTGACTACTGTCATAGATTAATGGACTGCACAGGGTTTCAACTGAAGAATGCAGGGACTTAAAAATCTTTGGAATGCACTTAAAAGATCTACAGAACTTTCCAACACAGCTCCTCCAGCTTCAACTGACCTCCAGTCCTATGCAACAACAAAACAAAAAAGAGGGATTTGTTGGGAGCCGTTGAAGCTGGAGATTGATCACATGTGTGGGGCTAAAGCAAGCAAGCCCAGAAAAAACAGAAAGACCAAAACAAGCTATGTAAACAAGTTGTTCCAGCACCAAGAAGGCAAGGGGCCCGAGTCTGCCAGGGAAACAAGTCACTAGGCAGTTGCAAGCCACTTTTAACTTCTGAAATAAACTTAGTCACTGTTTTTGCTTGTTTTTTTCAATTCTTTGTTTGAGACGGAAAGAATCTGGAAATTAGCTGTAAGCAGAGCCAGCAGGCCACCTGCTCAGTAACACTAGCACCCCGGTTCTCACAGGCAGGGAGTTTGGTCCAAGCCCCAATCCCTGCGAACTACTGCTCCAGCCAACCCCATCTTTGAGTTCCACTCTGTTCAGCTCCAGAGCCTGGTCACAGATACCACCACACAGTGTGATGCAGATTTATATATATTCATTTTCTCTTTCTTTGTTTCCTTCCTCCCCCACTCTTCTCCCTCCCCTTCTCTCTGTCTCCTCCCCTCTCTTTCTTTGCAGGGCTGGGGATGAAGCTCAAGACCTTGTGCTTGCTAGGCCAAGGGCTCTACCACTGAGCTGCACCCCTAGCCTGGAACACCTCCATGCCTGGAGCTGGTTCTGGAGGCTGCACTAGCCTGCTGGTGCAGGTTGCTGGCTGAGTCTGTTCCCATGACATGAGGGGTATCTATCTCCTGGATAAGCTTGTCACACTGCTTTTCCTGATAATACTATCTGGGGAAGTAAATGAGTTTATTTATCTGTGGTTTTGGTAAAAAGGAATGGGATTTGGGCCAATATTGCAAGGTTGACAAATGCCACAAGAAACACTAGCCCTTAGCCTCCATCTTTGCTCACCTGTCCTGTAGGGATCAAGCTCAGGGGCTGCTAATTATGGTGGGAGAAAATCAAAAGGATAATCACTGTTTGTTCTGGTATTCAGGCCTTATTTGTGCTGCATACACACTACACTGCACCCCTGCTGTGTGCCCCAAAAGAGGAGAAGGAGAGATTCTCCTGCCATCAAGGGTATAAAACTTTTCCCAGAATGAGTTCAAAGTACTGGGGATTCCTTATCTGTGGGTTCCTCACTTGTAACACCCAGCTGAACTGAGTCAGCATGCTGCTGGGTGTGGAAGACCCACCTGAGGATTGTTGCCAACAACATAAAAGCAGAACTGGAGGGGAAGATGGTGTGCTGTTGATTCTCCTGGATAAGCTTGTCACACTGCTTTTCCTGATATGAACTCAGCTGTTCTCATAACTGAAGGAGCTCAGATCCTCACTGTTGTTGAGGGTGGCTGTGGTTCTCTTCAGATCATCACTGTGGTTGGGGGGAGCTCTGATCCTTACTTTGAGTGTTGCTTCCTGGCTCCAGTGCAGATCCCTCAGCCTGCTGGCACAGATCCTTCGTGCCACTGGTACAGACTTTCTGGCTTCCACCACTGACCTCTTTCCAGTGCAGATATTTGATACAGACTTGCAGGGCACATTGTCATGGGATCTAGACCTCCATTTTAACTTGTGGAGGACACTGCCATGGGCTCTAATTCTTTAGCTGGATTCTTTGGGTGTCTAGTGTATGTGGACAGATCTCCCACACTCTTTTGCATTTGACTCTTTGAATATTATAAAATAATCCTATAAATTATGTATCCTGTATTAAATCTTGTCCCTTGTAAACCCTGACTATAACAAAATGAGTACCAGTAGTGGTGTCACTGGTGTGATGTTGCCTGGATATATGGCTTAAGAGCTTCAGGAATTAATTTAGAAAGGTTTTGAGAAACTGGCCAAAGAGGCGGCTCCTGTATGCTGTAAACTGAATAGGAGACTCTGGTCAGAGTCTGGAAAATCAGAGTACTAATGGAAATGCTGTCATTTAAGATGAAGCTCAAGAGGCTTCTACTGAGAAGGACTGCATTGGTTGCTGGATCCCAGGTGTTACATGTTGTGCTTCAACAGGAAGTTCATCTCCATTTTGCTTATATTAGAGATACTGTATGGGTGGCAGAAAAATTCCAATGCAGTCTACAGCTGAAATGGTGGAATGGTTACTGTTGAAACTTTTGGCCAGATCTATATTCAAAATTAAAAGTGGAGGGTCAGCAGATTGATTTGAAACATTTCATGAGAAGGAGGGTTCCAGTGAAGCTATAGGTTGCAAGGATAAAACAGAGAATATGGTTGTTGAGAAGAAATAGGACAATGAAAAAGTGATCTAAGGACTTTTACCAGAAGGGAAGTGTGTATCTGAAATTCAAGAGATCCCTTGGGCATTTCTTGGTATTGCCATATCCTGACATTAAAAAGCTAATGGGAAGCAAGGACTGTGATTGTAATAGCTCTCTTAATATGATTTTAATGTAGTTTTCAGATATATATCTGTAATCTGGTTAATTAGTCAAAGTATTATGGTTTTAAACTTGAATTTTGAGAGCCAGGGATTTAGCTCAGCAGCATAAATGCTTTCCTGGCAAGCACAAGGTCATGAGTTCGAGCCCCAGTACCAAAAAAAAAAAAATTGAATTTGAGCACCCTTTGAATATTTTGCTTTTAGTGTGGAAATTAGTGCAGTAAGAATTGTATGTATGTAACTGTTATAGTAATGTAAATCTGAATAGACCAAGACATGTTAAATTTTTATAAATCTGCCTTTGGAGACTATGGTTTAAAGAAATGTGTTTGGTTATCAAGTTGACTAGAAATGAATGTGATGAATTAACTAATGTCAGTTTGTAACATGCAGCTAAAATGCATCCATGTGGAGCTAGGTGTGGATGGTCCAACTGAGGGTTGTTGGCAACAACATAAAAAGAGAACTGATGCACTGCTGATCCTCTTGGAGTGCTGCTGCTGCTTGTGATGTCCTCAAGTCATTGTTTGTACTCTCCTGTTTCTTCTCAGAAATCAAGATCTCTTCTGCTCTATCTTTGCAGTCCACAGCTTTACTGCAGCTTTTTTCCTGGCCAAACTCACAATGTTTTAAGTCATTCTACTGTGTTCTTTGCTCTTGATTCTCAACATAGATTTGGCTAAATGCCCCCAACAGCAGCCGTGCCACCACCTCAACATTCAACTGCCTTGAAATTTCTTTTACAGGATTAAATTGTCTTCCACCCTTAATTTCAGTCTCAGGCAGTTTCTCAACACAAGAAAAACGCAGACAAACTTTCTGACAAGCCATAACACACATCATCAGGAGTCCAACAATCATTACTGTCCTTCTCTCAAGCAGAAACCTCCCAACCCTGGTCTTTATTGGCAGAATTTCTATCAGCCTTCTGGTCTTCTGAGCTCTGAGTAGCATTTCCCAAACAGAACAGCCTAAAGCATTTTAGTTCTACTTTTTCAGCTGGCATCTCTGAACCTTTCCAAAGGCTCTTGAACTATATGGTCAGATATAGTCACAGCAACAATCCCACTGCTGGAACCAACTTTTGTCTTAGTTACGTTTTCTCATTGTTGAGACAAAATGCCTGACACCCAAAGTTAAGGGAAGAAGGGTTTATTTAGCTCACAGTTTGTAAAGGTTTCAGTCCATAATTTGCTGGCTCCAAGGCAGAGCAGCACATGGCAGAGGCAACAACAGTTTGTGGGGCAAAGGAAGACAGCAAGGGAGGAAGACAGCAAGGGAGCAAGACAGAGAGGGAGCAAGCCTCTTTCTGTCCCTTATATTGTATCCAGTCTATTAGGATTAGGGCAGTGCCCATCAGTCAGTGGACTGATCTACCAATCACCCACCCTTAATCTCAGCTTCCTTGATCTCAATATTACACTATGAATCAATCACACACTCGAAGTTTAGCTGCTTTCAAAAATCCTGCCACCTAGTGGGCATGTTGGCACATGCCTGTAATCCCAGCACTAGAGAGGCTGAGGCTGGAGGACTGTTGTGAGTTCTAGACCAGCCTGAGCTACAAAGTAAGCTTGAGGCCAGCCTGAACTGCATAATGAGACCCTGTTTCAAAAAGACAAAAAACAAAAAAAAATCCTGCAACCCATGATGGCATGAAGCTTTGGAGGACCTCCAGACACAAATCATAGCACCATATAAGTATGTTCTACAATAAATATCTGAGGGAAGGGAGGGGACAGATATAGACAGCAGGAAAAGCAAGATGGGCTACATGTGACACCCTGGGAGGACATGAGTGGCTTCACTATTATTGCTTCTACATTAAAGATTTTGTGTGAGAAACACACACACGCTACTGCCAAAAGCTGGGAAGCAGGATAGGCATGTGCCTCACAGGAAGGAAAGGGAAGGCAACAGCTCTGCCCCACTTACACAGGCCAGTGCAGCCCCAGCCTCCTAAACCGTGGTATTAAGTTAGCTCTCTGAATGCTGGGGTCTTTTACTGAAAACAGAAACATTCCCTCTAGAGCCTCTGCTTTCGCCCTCAGAGTGTCTCTGCACAGGCTTTAGCTGACTGATGCAACAGCAGTGCTAGATCCAATTTGGGTCTCTAACATGGAATATGGGGTTTTCCCAAGACAAGGCAGGCTTTGAGAGCTGTGATGAAGTCAGTGATTAGTCTGCTATTTTCAGCTTGGTTTACTCCAGACAATCAACTTTCTGTGTCTGCACACTATATAATTATCTCAACCTTCCTGGGAATATTTTCCAGTCAGGAACAATCAAAAAAAGCTGATAGTGAAGTACAAAAGCTGATAGTGAAGGTGATGCTTGTTTTTCCAGTAACCTAGACAAAGACTATCAGAAGGAAGTGCTGTACCTGTTACCACCTCATGCTGACTGGCACTATCCTAGAATTCTCCTGTCTCATTGTTTTTCCCTATGGCCAATAACCATCATCACATATGCCCTAGGACCATTTCCCCTTATCAAAAATTTATGTATCTATGGAGTAAAAGGCTGAATTTAGCCTTGCACACACATGCTAGACAAGAGCTCTACCACTGGGCTACATTCCTTATCTTTAATTGGTAATCAAAAGCCAGCACAGTATTTTTCTTTTTTAGGTATCTTTTAGCTACAAGATATAACCCAGACTCCTGAGCTTGAAGTTAACTAGACTCAGCCCAGCTGGATGCTTGGAAGATTTTGTTTGTTTGTTTGTTTGTTTGTTTGTTACCAGGGATTGACTCACAACCTCATGCCTGCCAGGCTGGCACTTGTGCTGCTGAACTAAATCCCCAGCGCCTGGCACATTCTTAATACACACTAACATTTCATGAGCACTTCCACGGTGGCAGCACCAACCAGTATGGTTTTTTACAATGGGGTGCCATAGGTTCTGCTCTTACCTGTTTTACAGATAAAGAAACTGAGGTATAGAGAGGTTAAGCAATTGTCCTGCTGAAGATGACAGTGTTAGAATTCAAATACTGGTCTAACGTTGAAGCCCTGCTTGTCCCAGCCATGCTGTCTCTGGCACTGAGACTGCTGGGATATGCTTGCTCAGGTGGCTGCAGGAGGGGAAGGGAGGCCAGACACCAGGGCAGAAGCAGTGAGAACAGAGACACAGCACTGAGTATCAATTTCCAGATAAAGTCACCTGGGGGCTGCATTCCCCCGCCATTAGTTAAACAACCCTGCTGCTGCTGGAAGTGGAGACGACTCTGAAGGAGGCTGCGGGGCCTGGGCTAGCAGTGTGCACAGTGATTGTGGCATGCACTCAAGGCCCATGTGTGGATGCCACCTTCTAACAAAGTGCCCTCAAGTAAGTCACTCTCCCTCTCTGTGCTGCTGGGGACCTTGGGCCAAGTTATAGTTCTAGGGCTGGCAATGGGGAGGAAGGTGGGAGATGGCACCCCATCTCACAGTCATCAGGCCCAGAACTGGACAGACACACGGTTGGACACCAGCCCAGAGCTGCACACAGTGACAGCTGAGCTTGGCCTGGTGTAACCTCAGTGCTATAGCGTCCTCGTCCTCCTCATCTGCACTGCTAAGAGGAGAGAAAACAACAGCCAACTCACACAGTGGCCAAGGACTGAGTAAATCAGCATCTCTGAAGTATTCACAACGGGGACCGGCACAGAGAAAGGCACATGATTACTGATATTTTTTCTTGACAAAAATGGCAATAAATGGTGGCTCAGGGTGCAGCTCGGCAGTAGGGCTCTTGCTAGAGGGTAAGCAGCCCTGCATCAATTCCTAGTACTGTCAGAGCAAAAGGGTGGTAAGTGCCTATGTGTGGTCTTTGAGTTGGTACATGAGTGTGTGTGTTTTGGTTTGGTTTTTTTTTTTTTTCTTTTTTCTGGGTACTGGGCATTGAACTCAGGGCCTCATAGATGCTAAGTAAGCCTCTACCCCTGAGCTATATGTACCTGTACATACTCTTTTGTTATCTGATTGTTCTACCTTTTCTTGGTGGATTTTTGTCCCCATTTCTTTTCTTTTCCTTGATTCCTTTCTTCCCCTCCCATACCCTCCTCTTCCCTTTTCTTTCTTTTCTTCTCAATAAAGTCTTGCTACATTATGTAGTCAAGCTGAACTTGCTGTTATAGGCAGACTGGCCTTAAATTCACAATCCTCCTGCCTCGGCCTCCCAATGATAGACATGCATGTGTAACATGCACCCAGTTTGGTTTTCATCTCTTTTGTTTATTTTTTCAGACAGTTTTGCTATGCTGTCCAAGCTGGTGTCAAACTCACAGGCTCAAATGATTCTCCCACTCAGCTCCTGCAGATGGGACTACAGGTGTGTGCTACCACACTGACTTTCCTTCCTGTGCTTAACTCTCTGTGTAAGCATGCTTCTACATATACATACTGATCTCCATCACTACCTCCATTTATGGCTATGACTGTCATTAATTTCACCATCTCCCTCTGCCACTTCCAAGTTTGCTCCTGCATGCTGAGATGAATGTTCACATAGATCAGTAATGGTGAACCTGCTACGGATCGTGCGCTAAACTACAACCCATAACCCACTAATTCATCACAAAGTGGCAACACTGCAATGAAACCTGAATGCTGAAGCTTTAGAAGAGAAAAAAACAACTTACACAGTAACATCTTTTGTCTTAAAAAAAAAAATACAGTAATACTTGTGTTATAGATTCACTACCACTGTTACAGATACATCTTAATTTCCTTAAATAAGTTTAATTACATAAATTAAATGAAATTGAAAATACCTTGGGCTTGACAGGCAGCTGGCTTCAGGGGCTCCCCCGCATCCTGATCCTCCTCGCTGCTTCTTAGGAAAGCTGCTGCTGGCCCTGGTGGCACAGCCCCTGGGAAAGCTGGCAGGGAAGAGCTCGTTTCAGGACCCTGTTTCCCTGGAATAAGGTGGAAGGAAGGTCACTGTCATTTTGTGATGTGGGGCAACCACTAAGATGGGAAACCTCAGTTCCACTCAGCTCTGCTACAGACACAGTGTGCCTGTGTGAGCCCCCACCCCCACCACCCGGGCCATAGTCTCCACATCAGCACAGTGTGGGCTGTGGGCAGGATGGCCTGTGACAGCCCTGCTCAGACATCCTGCATCACACAATGCCTGGCCAGCTCCATGGCCTCAGACAAGTTACTTCTGTCTCTGAGTCTCTCTTCCCCACCTAGAAAGTGTAGCGCATTAAAATAACATCTACTCGCTTACATGCCAGGGCTATGGTGAGCACTTGCCTAGCAAGCCTGAGGCCCTGACTTCCGTGTCCAGCTCTGCAAAAAATGAATAAAAATAAAACAAATGCCCAACCCTCTAAGTAACCCTTGATCTTAGCAGCCCTGGCTGAACTACAGCTTCCCTGCCCCAGCTGAGACACACGAGCTCTGTCCCATGTCACAGATGCTCTCCTATCCCTGGCGGTTCTGTCACTAAGAGCCCACTAGGCCAGGGCCAGCCGGGGCCCAATGCACCTTTAACATCTTTGTGTTCTGTCCTTGTTGGAGACAAGAAACTGCGACCAGAGCAGATGAAGCAACTAGCCCAGGGGGACAGGGGACTGGCTGCAGTGGTCACCTGCTTCCTGAAGAGCCATCACTTCCCTCTGGCATGGGTTTGGGAAAACTCACAGGTTCTGTGAGGGCTGGAGTCTCTGCTCCACCCAGTGTCTCAGAGGTCTGAGGGAGCCATCGGTGCATGTGGGGAGATGCTCTGGAGGGAGGTACCAAAGTCACCCCTGGAGGGCCACAACCCCACGCCATTGTCAGCTGCTGGCCCAGTGTCAATCCCCTCAAGAAACCCTGAAGGGTCCCCTGAGAAAACCCCTCTCAATGAGCTTTGAGTTTAGAGGTCTTCTAAATGCAAAGGGACCTTGTGTACAAACGCCAAGTGTCCACGGCAGGGTATGGCTGAGGTTGAGGAGTACAGTGTTGGCCTGGCATGTGCGAGACCCTGGGTTCAAACCTTAATGCTGCAAAGAAAAAAAAGCAATGCAGAAGGCACTGGGCTTCTTCCCTCTGCTCCAGAGCTGCTGACACCAATCTGAGCTGGAAGGGACAGGACAGTCCTCTGCCTCGCTTCCCATGGTCAAAACCACCAGAGGAATAAATGGCCTCTCTGTCCTCGCCCCCTGGAAGCCTGGTCTCTGGTCACTGAGCAGATGCAACACAGCTCTCTCAACCTGCTACACTAAGGAACAAAGCCATCGGCAAGGGCAGGAGGAGGCCAGCGAGCCACACGTGTGCAGGTGAGATGGGTCCTCCTGCCTGGGTTTCCTGTCAGCCACCAGAGGGGCAGGCTGACACCAAGTCCTGGCCGCCAGCACTAGGTCAGCCAGTGGCAGCACAGAAGGTGCAGGCAGAAGCCCCTTTCTGCCCTCGTGCTTACTAGGGTTGGCTGACAGTGTGATTTCTTTGTCTCTCTGCTCTGTATTCTCAGAGTCCCAGGCACTCTACTGAGTACAAACCACTGACCAAAAGCTAGCAATGAGATCAGAGCATCCTGGCAGGAATTCCAGTTCCTACAGACTCTACCAGCAGCTCACTACTAAGGGAAGCATCAGACAAATGAGACCAGGAACTGGGCCCTCCACCATCGTGAGGGCTGCCTGAGGACAAAGCAACATCTCAGGGGACACGAGCTGCTACTGCTCACTACTGTTACTGCCACCAACACCCCACCCAACGTGCAGCCTCTGAAACTCCAATAGCTCCTCCGGGGCCAAGGAACCATGAAGCAAGGGAAAGTGAGGACAGCTGCTTGGCAAGATCTGTTTGTTCAGGCTATGCTTACTGCAGTGAAGGTTTCTGCTTGCTGAGGTCCCAGCTGACCCAAGGACCTGGACCTCCTCCCTTGCTGAGGAGACATGACACAGAGGCCAAGCAGCCCTGCTCACTGCAGCAGAGGACCACAATGTCTTTGCTGACAGGCGCACTCTAGAAACCCCTCCCTCACACCCCTCAAGTCAAAGAGTGATGCAATATTTATACACTTGTTTTTCTTCTTCAACTGACTGGCTGGAATGGACCCCTTCTAGAGCAAGCAGACATGGTTCCACAATACCCAAAGAACTCTGGTCAACTGCCCACACCACAGACACATGCAGCTTTCTGGGCCCACTTTTCTTTTCCCTTCTTATCCCTCAGCCTGGCCCTCCTGGAACACATACACACACACACACACAGCACAAAGCACACAGCATTTACAGCACACACACACACACACAGCACACTCAGTGCACACACATACACATACACGCAGCATGCACATACACAGGCAGAGCATGCACAGCATGCACAACACACACAGCACACACCACCCAGTACTGCCCACTCTAGCTAGACACAAAATCCGATGGGTCTGACAGCAGGACCTGTCTTCCTAAGGCTCTGTCCCAGGTGCTCAGAGAACCTGCCCCCAGCCACCGAGGCACCTCGTGTGTGTCCTGTATTGCTGTATCGGGGACGGGACACCATCCTTTATCGCCATGCACAGAACCCTGACATCAAGCTGGTTAAGAAAAAGCCACTGAGGCACTAGGAGTCTCTCTCAGTGATAGAACATGAGGACCTTGGTTCAATCCCCAGTTCTGCAAAATAAACAAAAACAGAGATACAACATTTTAAACTGAGAGGCCTCATTCTGAAAAGACACTTGAGGAGGGGAACCAGACAGACCAACTGGAACAGGGTGCTCAAGGCACACTCCATTGAGCACACAGCATCAAGCAGAGTCCCAAGAGATGAAGAGGATCAGAGACAGAAAGAATGCAGTGCTCCAGGAACAGTATGTGCAAAAGCCTCGAGGAAGAGCACATTTTGATACTGTTTGAGTGCAGGCTGACCCTTGTGCCTGAGCTGCAGAAGTGAAAGGAAAGCAGGGAAACAGGATGTGAGAGCTGAGCAAGATCAAGACCTCATGGGCCCTCACAAATGCAGTTCAGCACAGCCTTGCACAAATCCATGAACCAGGGCTGGGGATACAGCTCAATGGCACAAGCACCTGCTTGGCAAACACAAGGTCCTGAGTTCAATTCCCAGTACAAAAAAAACACAAATCCATGAACTGAAGTGAGTTAATCCAATGCCCACTGTGCCTCTGAGGTCCCAGCCTCCCTGGTAGGCCAGTTGGAGATGTGTGACTGGTTCTAGCCAGAGAGGCTCCCTGTCACTTCCGGGCAAAGCAACCAGCCACTGCACCTCTTCCCTTCCTGTCTCAACAAACTCAGCTTTAGGCTTCAAGAAGCAGGAAGGAGGTGAGCTGCGTGTGCACATGCAGCCCTACAATCCTAGCACTCGAGAAGGCTGAGGCAAGAGGATCAAGATTCAAGCCCAGCTTAGACATTTTAGTGACTCTGCAAGACACTGTCTCAGAATAAAAAATACAGAGGGCTGGCGATGTAGACTTCCCAATGCAAGAACAAAACGCAGGAGTGGCCTGACCTCATTAGACTTCATAGGAGAACTCAAACTTTGTTGTGTAGGACAACTGAGGTTTCAGGGCTCCTGTTACAATTCTGTGGGAACTAGCTACAATAGCTTACTATACAGCAGGTATGTGACAAACAGTAGATCACTTCAACACAACCCAGACCATCCCTCTAAAAACTTAGCGACCAGTTTTTGAGTCTGGGCTTTTTTTGTTTTGCAGTACTAGGGACTGAATCCAGGACCTTCACAGTGAGATACGCCCCAGCACTTTTTAAATTGTTTTTTGAGACAACATACTTGGGATCCTCCTGCCTCAGCCTCCTAGAGGACTGGGATCACAGGCATGCATAACACACCCAGCTGATGCAGCATTAAAAAAAATCACCATCCCTTAGTTTTGAAGCTTCCTGATTTTATTTATAAGCAAAGTAGAAGGAAAAATGCCTCAGAGAGGGAAAGTGAGGCTTGACAATATCTAGTGATGTCTCTAAGCACAGCTGAGAGTCACGTGAATGGGCCTTGCTACCTTAACTCCATTCCTCCTCGAAAGCACGGGGCAAGCCACCTGTCTGTGAACCTCAATTTGCAGTCAATAAGAAAAGATAACAGAAGTGATGAGGGAAGGGCTGGACAGCACAAGCCAGGTGTAAGCCGGGTCATCCCCAGAACCACAGGCCTGACTCCTGGCGGCAGCTCAGGGCTCCCTAGAAGCCAAGGTGTCCCGGGCAGCTGCTGGCCGCACAGGGAGGCAGGGCTCTCTGAGCAGCAGCCCTGATCCCCCTCAACTGTGGCCTTGCTCCAGGAAGGAAATGGTGACAGCAAGGCCAAACCCAGAGCTTAAAGCTGCTGGGTTGCATGACAATAAAGAGGCTGTGTGAGAACCGCAAAATCTGAAAGGAACACCCCAGGGAAGAGGAAGGCGAAGCTGGCCTTCCCCAAGCCCTCTGGGAAACCTCAAGCAGCTTGTCATCTCACAGGGCGGGCATCGGAGACGTCACAGCCACATGGCAGTAATGAGTTTCTATGCCACATACTATGCTGGGAAAACAGTATTAACAAATGTTCCTGTCACAAATTCTGCCAGGGAAACCCCAAGCAGCCCACACTCTACGGAATAGTGGAATACACCCCAAAACAGAAGCTGCCCATTGTCTCTTCTTTTTTTCCCCCAAGTCAGGGAATGGCTAAGTTGCCCAGGCTAGCCTCTAACTTGCAATTCTCTTGCCTCAGCCTCCTAAGTAAACAGGATTACAGTGCAAGCCAACATCTCTATTTTGGGGAGGTGGAGGGTGCTGGGAATTGAAGCCAGGGCCTCATGCACTGAGCTATATATTCCCACCCCTTATTTTTGCTGCTGAGGAATCAAACTCCAGACCTCCTACGTGGTAAGCCTGTATTCTATCATATAACTACAGTATATCTCAGCCTCCAGCTGCCCACTTTTTAAAAGTAGGTATTGATAAATTATTCATTTTTTAAAAAAAACCTTGAGACAAGCTCTTGCCATGTTGCCTACAATGCCCAGGCTCGTCTCAAACTTGCAATTCGCCTGCCTCAGCCTCCCAAGTAACTGGGACTATAGGTTCATGTTATCAGACCCAGACTTAAACAGTCTTTCCTGGCTCTCTCTTAGGTTCTAGGCTCAAGCAACACTCCATTCCATAAGACAGGATAAGTGATGGTCCAAGCAAAGGAAGTTGGCTTATAGACAAAAGACCCTGAAGAAAGCAGAAACACAGCAAAGAGCTCAGCAGTCGTCCCACAGCAAACTCACAGTGCTGGCGTCTGTGGCACTGGGTGGCTGAGCCTTCCTTCTCTAGCAGCAGCCCACACTGTCCACTCTCCCCTGCCGTCCTCTACCTGGGCCTACTCTAGGAAGGGCCATTCCTGGGAAGAGCCCAGTAGTCCCCTCACTGCTGGCCAGCCACCCTTGGACAGAGCCTAAGTGCACACCTCAGGGCTTGGGTAGGGCCCTGGAGCTCACACAATAGCTGCGCATGTGTGTTAGCCTGGCCGCAGCATCTTTATCCACCCCCGCAGGAGACAGCAGGCTGCCTGGGGCCTGGGACCTTGTCTCTGTTTTCCTGGCACATTGCAGGCACTTGGTAAAGTCTTTCTTAATTCAGTATTAACTCTCTTGCCCAGCTTCTGTGTAACTGCCCCCCGCCCGCGTTAGGGGAGGCAGAGATGGAGAGTTTCACCTCACCGGTGCAACCCCAGCTACAGCTGCTGGACCCACTGCACTCTGGCTCAGCGAAGAGGACGATGGGACAAGAATGCCTGGTACAGTGGCACAGGCCTATCACCCCAGGCACGCTGGAGGCTGAGGCAAGAGGGTCACAAGTTCAAGTGCCCAACCTGGATAATTTAGCCAGACCCTGTGCCAAAAGTAAAAAACAAAACAAAAAACAATAAAAATAGCTGGGTGTGGGGACACATGCCTGTGAACCCAGCACTCTGGGGGGCTGAAGCAGCAGAATCTCTAGTTCAAGCCAATCTAGACAATTTACTAGTTTAGAGAAACCCTGCCTCAAAATGAAAAAATTTAAAGTGTGAAGGCCCTGAGTTCACTCCCTAGTACTGAAACAAAACCAAGTGGAAGGAAAGGAACCTATCCCTTCTTACAAGGTATTAAGTGGATGTGGCAGAAGCAGCAGGAGCATCTCACCCCACACTGATGAAAAGGCCAGCCCAAAACAAAGCCTGACCCTCTGACCTGTGGACCTGATGTCACCCCTAGACAACTGGTGTTCACACTGAGTTGGAAGAAACTTTGTTTAGTTTATGCTGCTTTTGTCTTAGCCTGTGTGTGTGTGTGTGTGTGTGTGTGTTAGGTTTTTTATAATGGTGTAACAATTAACAAAAAACGTGCTCAGGATTGAGCTCTCAGTGTTAAGCACCCAGACAACATAAGCTGGGAAGCTGTGACTTCTCTTAGATCTGTTAAACAGAAACTACAAAAGTAAGCTCCTGGACTAGGTTCCAACAGACCGAGAAAAAAACAAAAGGGGGCATGAAGAGCAGGCCAGGCAGGCCAGCTGGTACCCCACACAGCAGGCTGTGCTGAACCCCAGAGCCCCACTCCAAGGTGAGGACACAGCCACCACCACCACCATCACCACCACCACCACCCCGCTCCAGGCCAGCTCTGCACTGCACTTCTCCTTGGCACCTGCAGCAGGCACAGGACTGAGCAGATGCTGGATCTTAGGTGATGGCACCGCCCAGGGAGAGGAGAGAACCTGGCCTGCAACCATCAGCACCAACAAGCTCACCACCTGCAATATTTGTCTGTCTTACTGCTGCATGGCTCTGGTTTGCATTCGGTCCTTCCGGCAGCTTGAGCCACTTGTGGGACCTGTACGGTATGCACCCCGGGGAGGGGAAGCCACAAAGCATTGATTTAGCTGAGCAGTTATTGTATTACAGCTCCTTAAGACAAATGTTAAAATGGTATAGGGTCAGGGATACAGCTCAGCAGCACAGCACCTGCCTGGCAAGTGCAAGGTCATGAGTTCAATTCCTGGTACAAAAAAATGGTATAAAGAACTGAAATACAGCTCATTTGTGATACAGCAGTTGTAAATGCATATTGTATACACCAGCAATGGAGTACTTGTAAGATTTCCATGTTAAAATTTAGAGAATTGTTGATAAACTATTCATGATATTAATAAATCTTTTAAGGAAATATACATTGATTATTGTAATTTTAATTGGCATAATTGTATTAATTAATATTAATATTTGGACAATAATTACTCAAATTCAAGCAACTAAGTAGATTTGGTCCATTTATAACCCTTTTACTAATTGTACTAGTGAAAAGACCAATAAAAGTGTTTAGATCCATTTGTACCAGCAGCAGGACAAAGCCACCTGTGGGACAGTCACACATGTACCACGGTGGTTCCAGCCTGCAGGAATGTGCTCAGTCCAACAGTCTGCTTGCAGCCACACCCTGCGACCTGCACACAGCTGACTGCATCTCCTGTCTACCAACAGGAGCAAGACCACTCCTGGGCAAGGATGGCAACCACATGGGGTCGACCACATGGAGCTTGTGGTGACCAGAGGAGCTTGTGGTGCACGGCAGGTACCTCGAAGGCCCACAGGCCCTAAAGCTAAAATCACGACAGGCTGAAATCCAAGCCTACAGAGCTTAGAAACCACGCATTCAAAAACACAGGAATAGTTTTTGGCTCAATCTTTTAAAAAAGTTTTCTAGGGCTGAAGATGTGGCTCAAAGGTAGAGTTCATACCGTGCACACGTAAGGCCCTAAGTTTGATTCCTGGCACCATAAAAAAATTTTTTCTATGTTTTATTACTTTTTTTTTTTAAGGGGATAGAAAGTTTTTTTTTTTTCTTTTATCTCCTTTTCTCTTTGTCCCTTTCAACTCTGTGTCTTCCTTATCTTTATTTCCTGGATTTTGGTCTTTTGCCTTTTGTTTCTTGTTCACTCTGCTGTGACTGTTCTCTCACTATTAACCTCCTTGTACTCCTCAATAGGACCTCCATCTCACTGTCCTTTCCTCCTCCTCCTATCTTAATTAATATTTCAAATTTGACTTTTGTCACTCTTTGGTCTCTCACCACCTCTACCTTTATTAGTGTGCATTTCTTTCTTTCTTTTTTTTTTAAACCATTGTAGATCACTTTGTATTGTGGTTTTATTTTTTTTAAAGTAGTAAAGTACCACAGAACAAGACAGAATAAAGCCAATTGAGACAGTGTAGTGAAATTGGTACAGAACTTCACAGCAGGTTACCAGGATAATAGTAATAGGTACTATAGTATACCTTGTTTTTTTCACAATAGTTGCTCTTTCAATCATAGCAAAATCAAAGGAAATACAGAACATTATAGAACTTAGCAAAACAATATTGAATAGAGCAATACAATTAATCAGAATAAAGCAAAACAGTGATAAAAATATTTGCCTTCAAAGAGATGGTAGAAGAAAAGTCCCCTTATTTGCTATATTGCAAATAGTCAACCTCACAAGAGTTGCTCAGATCTCTGGCTCCCACTTGCTAACGGGGGGGGGGGGGGCAGGGCGGGGTGATGTTTGAATCCCAGCCTGCATGCCAGTAGGCTCACAGCTGCCTACCAGGGTGGCTAGCCAGCTGCTTGGTTTCTGAGCGCCCTAAGTTAAAACATGGCGCAGATTTCTGGAGACACTGATGGTTCTCACCCTGGGGCGGCCACGGCTTGCCAGGCCACAGCCACTTACCAGGGGGGCAAGCTGGTTTATTACTGTACATTTCTACATGGCCAGTTAATTTGATTCTACTGCTGTTCAATAGTATTCTATTGTTAGCAGAGATAAAGTTGTTCCTTTTAGTAGATGATTTATTGTTAGTCATATGTGGTTTGTCTTAGTGTTCATACTATATGTACCTCTTTTCCATGGTTAAGGATGGTACATTATTGGTCCTTCTGGTTTGTTACTATCCGTCTGTGTTTTTTATAATAGTGAAATCTTGGAAGTAGCCCATATGTCCATTAACACATGAATGGATAAGAAAAATGTAGTATTTATACACAATGGATTACTACTCTGCCATAAAGACTCATAAACTTCAGTCATTTGTAGGAAAATGGACATACTTTCAGATCATGTTAAGTGAAATAAACCAGACACACAAACTTAAATATCATGTTTTCTGTTATGTGAGAAATTCAAAGTATAATTAAAGGGAAATATAAAAGCTAGATAACAAAGTAGATAGATCTTTCTCAATCAGAAGGGAATCAAGAGATTCAGGAAGAGGGGGAAAAAGAAGAGAAGGTATGAAAAGAGGAACTAAGGTGTGTTATGTCCATGTACCAACTCCACACAAGGAGTAGGTAAGAAACAGAAACTTGATGATAGCCATTCTTCTGGAGATGGAATGTCAGCATTGTTTTAATTTGCATCCCTTGAATAACCAGTGATGCTGAACATTTCTTCATATATTTATTTGCCATTTCTACTTCTTCATCTTAGGACTGTCTATTCATTTCATACACCAATTTTTAAATTGGGTCTTTAAATTAGGGGGTCTGATTTTTTTGGGTTCTTTATATATCTTAGGTAGTCCTTTGACAAACAGCTAGCTAAATTTTTTGTCCACACTGTGGGTTGTCTCTTCACTGTGTTGTTTTCTCTTGCTGTGCAAAACCTTTTTAATGAGATCCCAGTTGTTGCTTCTTTGTGATAATTCCGATGCAATTAGGTTTTGTTCATGAAGTCTTTCCCTACATCACCATATGTCTTCAAGAGTTCTATTTTATCTTTCAGCAGATTTAGTGTTTCTGTTTTAATATTTACACCTTTGATCCATTTCAATTTTAATTTAGTGCACGGTGGAAGACATGATCTTTGGCATGTGAAAAGCCAGTTTTCCCAGCATCATTTATTACAGAGTCTATCTTTCTTCCAGTGAAGGTGTCTGGCTCCTTTGTCAAAGATAAGGTGGCTGAGTATGTCTAGAGTTGTTTCTGCATTTTCTAATCTGTTCACTGATCCTCAGGTCTATTTTTTGCCAGTACCATGCTGTTTTATCACAGCAGCTCTAGAGTACAATTTCAAGTCTGCATTGTGATACCTCTTGCCTTGACTTTGTTACCCAGAAATGCCTTTGCTATTATAGCACTCTTCTAGTTCTAAATGAATTTTATGATTGTTTTCTCTAATTCTGTAAGATATGTTTTTGCAATTTTGATCAGGATTGCATTAAATCTGTATAACAATTTTGGAAGACACCCATTTCACTATATTGGTTCTTCCTACCCAAGAGCATGGATGTCTCTCCATTTTCTAATATCCTCTTCAATCTCCTTTTTCAGAGTACTGTAGTTTTCAATGTAGATGTCTTTTACATCCTTTGTTATATTGATTCCTAGGTATTTCATTTTTTGGATGCTATCATGAAAGGTGTTGTTTCCCTAATTTTTCTCTCAGTGAGTTTGATATTCGTGTACAGGAAGGCTATTAATTTTTGAGTGTTGACTTTGTATCCAGATATGCAATGAATTTGCTTATTAAATCTAGAAGACTTGGACTGGGGATTTAGCTCAGTGGCATAAGTGCCTGCCTAGCAAGTGTGAGGTCATGAGTTCAATCCCCGGTACCAAAACATACACACACACACACTCCACCAAAAGACTTCTATATTTAAGGAGTTTTGGGGGGTCTTCTATATAGAGAATAATGTCATCTGCAAATAATGATAATTTCTTCCTTTCTTACCCTTATTTCTTTTATTTCTTTCTCTTGTGTAACTGCTATGGCTAATGTTTCTGGAACTATATTGAAGAGGAGTGGTAATAGTGGACATCCTTGTCTTATTCCTGATTTTAGAATGAAAGCTTTCAGTTTTTGACCATTTAGTATGACACTGGCTATTGGTGTATATCACAGTTTTTATCAGACTGAAATAAAGATAATATATTCTAATTTTCTGAATGATTTTTTAAAATCTAAAATGGGTATTAGACTTTTTCAAACACTAAAAACGCTGGCAGGGCTATGGAGAAAAAGGAACCCTCCTCCACTATTGGTGGGAGTATAGGCTGGTGCAACCATTGTGGAAATCAGTGTGAAGATTCCTGAAAAAACTAATAAAACTAGAGGTTCCATTCAACCCAAATTCCCCCTTCTTGGTATCTTTCTGAAAGAATTAAAAGGATCATACCACAGTGATATATGCACACCCATATTTATAGTAGCACAGTTTGTAATAGCTAAATCTTGGAAACAACCCAAATGCCAATTAACTGGTGAGGTTTTTTTTTACAACATGATACTACTCTCAGCCACAAAAAAGGATAAGCTTGATATATTTCTAGGTAAATGGCTGTACCTTGAGAACACAGTCTTAAGTGAAATAAATCAGACACACGTGTAAACACCACATTGTTTCTCTGATGTGAGAAACCAAAAGTATAAATAAAGACCAAAATATGTAATAGATGCTGTGAAATAGGAAGAAAATGTTCAAATGGGAATGAGAACTATAGAAGGGATTGGGGAAAAGAAAAAATGAGAAAAGAAGGAAAAATGGAAACTAAACTTCTGTAAATAAGGAGGGGAAGAAAAGTTGAAGGTAGAAAAAAAAAGAATCAAGATATATCACGTAGAGCAACAAATTCCTTAGGATGAATGTGATCACTGTGTACACCTAAAATGTACCAATAAACTTAATTAATGAAACAATTTTTAAAAAATAAAAATAAAGGGCCAGGCATAGTAGCATATCCCTGTAATCCCAGCACTCAGGAGGCTAATGCAGGAAGTTTGAGACCAACCTGGGCTACAAAGCAAGCTCTGGGCCAGAATGAACTGCATAGTGAGACCCTGTCTCAAAAAGATAATTAATAAAATATAGAATAAATAGAAAGGTATAGAAACTCAAAGTGGCCTATTTTCCGCATAAACTCTGAGAGGAAAGCTACTACAAGCCTGTGGATGTGACTCAGGTCATGCGTCTGAAAGGATCTCTAACCAAAGGGGAGAGGTGGATAGTATGGCATTCACTATACTAACTATGACTGGAAAAGTAGTGGCAGTTAAGAAGCTGCCCCTTGTAGCTTAATCCCTTGCTTTTAAAACCCACAAAATGGAGGACTTCAGGAAGATGGTGGAGCAGTAAGCAGCAGAGAAAACAGCCTCTCTGACAGTGGCCCAGACACGGGAATACAGCATCTGAGGAAGACAAAAAGGAAGAAAGTGGGTTCTCTGGCCCAGAAGAATCTGAAGTGTGAATTGAAGCACACAGAGAGAGTAAAAACTGAAAAGAAAAACTTCAGTGAAGAAGGTGGCACCTTTGCCCAGAGCCAAACTCACTGCACAAGAGGAGCTGTTGGGATGCATGGTCATGGTGCTAGAGGAGGCTGTTGAACCCAGAGGCCTCTACAAAGAGACCTGGCAGTGGAGGGGAGTGGCAGGTGTGGAAGACTTCACTGGCTTGCAGTCAGTGCAGAGGACTCAGTCCTCCTGTAGGAGAGAGCAATGGCCAGGAGCCATTTTGGAGTTAGGACATATAAGCCCAGAACCAGAACTACTGTCAACTTCCTCCAGCAGCTCCTAGCTGGGCATAGACCCATGGAAACTGCTTGGACCGCAGCAGGCCCAGTGAGTCTGGTCTCAGGGTAGGCCTGCTGAGGTCATCTATTACTCTGCTGTACAGCAATGGCTGGCCTGCAGGAATAGGGTGGCAAAACTGGGGACTCTGTCTCCACAGGATGTCTACTAGGGAACCCAGAGACAATCTTGGAAGTGGACTACTGTTTTTCCCTTTTTCTTTTCTGTTTTCTTTGTTTTGTTTTGATTTATTTAGTGTTTTTTTCTTTTTCTGTCTTTTTTAATGAGTGTGAGAGTGGTTCCTGATCTCTTTGTGGGTGAGGTTCTGTTCTGTTCCACCTTTTATCTCTTCCACCTCTCTTTTCCATCAGTCTTCTGCACCAGTTTCCGCAAATTGGCAGGACCCATCTTTGTCCTTCAACCTTATTTGTAATCTCTTTCTCTTTTTCCACTTCTCTATTTTCTCCTTAATCCATATTAAATTTTAACTCTGAGGGTAAAATTGATACATTACAGACTTACATATTTCATATAATTATCTGGTTTGTTTTACATTTTTTTATTTATATACTCACAAAGCTAGTTAATACAGTTAAAAGTAGCAAATTGAGAGTGAGCTCAGTTTGTCGTTTTCTAGGCTATATTTGATGCTATTGGTACCACTATAGCCAAAATTGACACAATTGTTCTAAACATCTGTTGGCCCTAATAATCCATCACTGAGATTAACTAAGGGTCACAGAAAATACAGTGGCACAGTGCCAAAGAACCAGGGACTAGGCCAAACAAGAAACAACTTCTCACCTCCAGCAAACTAAAGAGATAAGATTTTCCAACAGACTCAAAACCCAAAAACTTGGAAGATGCCTCAGAGAAGTAATCATCACCTAAGGGTTCTAAACACTCCTAATAAAGCAACCCACCATAGGCAATTTACCAGCATCACCCCAGGAATTAAACTAAAAAAAGAAATGAGAAGATGTAAGCACAGACATCCAGTTCACCAGAGGCAAACCCAGGAGGCAATAAGGTGGGACAATCCTAAAGCCACCCACCAGGTCTCTCTGGAGGCGCTAGAAAAATGAAATAAATAATCTCTCAAATAACTACAGGATTACCAAAATACACACCATGCTTAGCAATGTGAGAGCAGACACAGACAAAAAAAAACACAGATGAATTTAAGCAAATTATGGAAGCTCAGCATAGGAAACAAATGGAACCCATAAAGCAGATTCAAGCAGTTATCCAGGAGAATAAAAACTACACTGAAAGTATTCAAAGCAGATTAGGCCAATGTGAGGACAGGATCTCAGATATTGAGGACAGGCTTACAGTTAGTGACCAGGAAAGAAAGATTTGTCAAAACTAACAAGGGACTATGAGAAATCAATCCAGCAGCTGCTAGACAAGACAAAGGAGAATAACTTAAGATTAACTGGAGTCAATGAACAAGCAGGAGATACCACAAATGACATTAAAAACATGTTCACAGACATCATGACAGAAAACTTTCCTGGTAGAAAAAAAGAATTTCACATACAAATAAGTGAGGCATATGGAACTCCAATTAGCAATGATCAAAAAAATCTACATCCAGGCACATCACAGTCAAGATTCCAGAAATTCAACACAAGAATAGAATCTTAAAAGCTGTTAGGGAAAATAAACAAATCACCTGTAAAACAAAGCCCATCAGAATCACTGCTGAAGTGGAACACAAACTTCTCAGCACAAACTCTCAAGTCAAGGAGAGCTTGGAGTGAAGTACTCTAAGGTTTAAAGGAAAACAGATTGATTTATCCCACAAAACTACCTTTCAAAGCAATACTCCATGCAACAGGAATCCAGAAAAAAGCAGAGTTGCTATTCTATTTGCAGACAAAGTGAATTTCAAGCCAAGACTGATTAAGAGAGATAAAAAGGGTCACTACATCCTGGTAAAGGGAATAATCCAAGAGAAAGAGGTAACCATCATAAATATATTTATAACAAATACCAGTGCACCCAGATATGTAAGACAATTATGAATGGACATGAAAAATCAAATAAGCCTTAATACTATGTGTATTGGGAGACCTCAATACCCCACTGTCACAAAAAGACAGATCAACTAGACAAAAACATCAATAATGAAATATTAGAACTAAACCAAAATTCTGAGGAAATGGACTTAGTAGATGTCTATAGTGTTTCACTTCATATACTGGCTCATAGAACATGCTTAGGTAAATGTAAAGCAATTGAAATTATCCCATGATTACTATAAGACCACAGTGCAATCAAATTGGAAATCCATGCCAAAGGAAACTACAAAAACTTCATCAACACATGGAAATTAAATAGCATTCTACTGAACAATCAGTCACAGATGAAATTAAAGAAGCAATTAGACAATTTTAAAGTTAAATGATAACAACAATACAACATACCGGAACCTGTGGAACACAATGAAAGCAGTCTTACGAGGGAAAATTTATAGCAGTAAATACCCATATCAGGAAAACAGAGCAAGCACATATAAACAACTTGATGTTGAACCCTAAACTTCTAGAAAAAGAAGAGCAAGCTAAACTAAAGAAGGGAAATTATAAAGATCAGAGAAGAAATTAACACACTGGAGACTAAAAAAACAATACAAAGAATCAATGAATCGAACAGTTGGTTCTTTGAGAGATTAAATAAAATTGACAAACCTTTGGCCAACCTTATCAAAAAAAGGAAAGAAAAGACTCAAATCCATGCAATTAGGAATGAAAAGAGTGAAATCACAACAGATTCTGCAGAAATCCAGAAAATCATCTATACCTACTTTGAAAACTAATAATAGTCTAATAAGATGAAAAATACAGAAGAAATGGACAGATTCTTAGATACATATGAATTACCAAAGCTGAATCAATAAGACATAAAAATCCTAAATAACCCAATAGCAATAAATGAAATTGAAGATGTAATTAAAAACCTATCAACAAAAAAAAAATCAGGGCCCTAACGGATTCACCACTGAATTCTGCAAGAAATTGAGAGAAGATCTAACACCACTACTTCCCAAACTCTTTAATGAAATTGAAAGGGAAGCAATACTCCCTAATTCATTCCTGGAAGCCAATGTTACTCTGATTCCAAAACCAGAGGAGGAAGAAACATTCACATTCAACTAAGAATTACAGGCCAATCTCCCTAATGAATATTTATGCAAAAGTCCTCAATAAGATACTGGAAAACAGACTGCAACAAATTGTCAAAAAGATTGTACACCATGATCAAGTGGGATTCATTCCAGGGATACAGGGATGGTTCAACATATGCAAACCCATAAATGGAATATACCATATTTACAGTGCCAAGGACAAAAATCATATGATCATCTCAATAAGATGCAGAAAAAGCTTTTGACAAAGTCCAGCACCCATTCAATAAAAACTACAGAAAATTGGAATAGATGACCTTTATCTCAATCTGATAAAAGCCATCTACAACAAACCAATAGCCAACATCATACTACATGGACAAAAACTGAAAGCTTTCACTCCAAAATCAGGAACAAGACAAGGATGCCCACTGTCTCCACTCTTTATTCAACATAGTCCTGGAAACTTTAACTGGTTCAATTAGGCAAGAGAAAGAAATAAAAAGAATAAAAATAGGAAAGGAAGAAGTTAAACTATCATTATTTGCAGATGACATGATACTAGAAGACCCCAAAAACTCCACTAAAAGACTCCTAGATTTAATAAGCAAATTCAGTAACATAGCTGGTTACAAAGTCAATACTCAAAAATCAATAGCCTTTTTGTATATTCAATTCACTGAGAGAAAAATCAGAGAAACAGTATCTTTTACTGTAGCATCCAAAAAAATGAAATACCTAGGAATCAATCTAACAAAGGATGTAAAAGACATCTACATTGAAATCTACAGTACTCTGAAAAAGGAGACTGAAGAGGATATTAGAAAATGGAAAGACATCCATGCTTTTGGGTAGGAAGAACCAATATAGTGAAAATGGCCATACTTCCAAAACTATTATACAGACTTAATGCAATCCTGATCAAAATTGCAAAAACATATCTTACAGAATGAGAGAAAACAATCCTAAAATTCATCTGGAACCAGAAGAGACCTAGAATAGCAAAGGCGATCCTGGGCAACAAAGACAAGACAAGACAAGGGGCATCACAATCCCTAACATGAAATTATACTACAAAGCTACTGTGATAAAAACACAGTGTGGTACTGGCAAAAAAAAAAAAAAAAAAAAAACAGACCCAAAGATCAATGGAATAGATTAGAAGGCACAGAAACAACTACAGACACACTAAGCCACCTTATCTTTGACAAAGGTGCCAAACACGTCCACTGGAAGAAAGATAGACTCTTTTTAACAAGTGGTGCTAGAAAAACTTGCTCTACACATCCCAAAGATTAAAACTGGACCCACATCTTTCACCATGTACTAAGCTAAAATCAAAATGGATCATAGCTCTTAATATTAAAACAGAAATATTAAATCTGCTGTGTGGGAGACAACTCCAGTGATTTCCTTTGAATCCAAAACAATTACCGTGACTTTGATTATTTGGAGACTTATTTCCTTATACTGATATGTAAAAAGCTGGCTAGGGTATTTCCTTCTCTCTTCAATTGGCTCTAAGCATTGCAAATAAGGCTAGCTGGGGTGCTAACATGCAATTTCTATAGCCCACAGACAGTCCTGTTTCCTCGCATAGTGTTCTCCGTGCAATACAGGTAAATACAGTATTGAGCACTCAAGACGTTAGACCAAATTGCTCTGGGAATGTCAACTGGGTAAGAGCCTCAAGATAAAGAGGCTATGACTCCCCAGGGCACAAGAGTTTGCATATCAGAACTGAAGTGAAGCCCCCCAAAATAATTCCATTGTTACCTAAATTGGATTATGTAAATTGATCCTTCCACATATCTTTATCTCTGCAAATTTACAGAGATGCCAATCTTGCACCTGGCCAGCCAGCTCAAGTTACTCACATAATGCCCGCCATCCTCATGGTCACTCATCCCTGAACCACCCGCCTTCTTCACAAGATGATAAATTTTGGGAGAGGCCTAGGATCAAGGCCTTTGTCCACACATCCTCATGAAGATTGGATTTAGGACCCCTTGGCTGCCCTTAATTTGGAATATGTCTTAGTGTTTTTACTCTCACTGTGGGTTGCATTGGTGGTGGTAGATTGGAATTAACTTTGTAGGATTCCAATGACATCTCAATGGGATTACAAATATAATTTTTTGGATTGTGAGGAAAACTAGAAAGACTACAATACTTTGATGACTGAACTCATTATTTGGGTTTACAATACTGCTGGATGACAGAGTAGGTAAAACTAGTGAAGACACTGGTGTAGGCAAAGACTTTATGAACGAAACCCAGATTGCATAGGAACTATCACAAAGAATCAACAAATGGGATCTAACCCTAATGAAAAGCTTTTGCACAGCAACAGAAACCACCAACAGGATGAAAAAACAGCCCACAATGTGGGAGAAAATGTTTGCCAGCTGTTCCTCAGACAAAGGATTACTATCGAGAACATAATTCAAAAAAATCAGTCCTCCCAGATCTAAAGACCCAATCCAAACACAGGCATTTAAAATGAATACACAGTTCTCAGATGAAGAAACCAAACAGCAAATAAATATGTGAAAAAATGTTCAACATCACTGGTCATCCAAGAGATGCAAATTAAAACACCACTGAGATTCCACCTCACTCCAGAAAGAATAGGTATTATCAAGAAATCTAGCAATAATAAATGCTGAAGGGCCTGTGGGGGAAAAGGAACATTTCTCCACTGTTGGTGGAAATGCAGACTGTTGCAACTACTGTGGAAATCAGTGTGGAGATTCCTCAAAAAACTAGGATTGGAGGTCCCATTCAACCCAGCTATTCCCTTTCTGGGTATCTTCACAAAGGAATTGAAGACATCATAGTGCACCCATGTTTATAGCAGCACAGTTTGTAATAGCCAGATCTTGGAAACAACCTAAGTGCCCATCAACTGAGGGACAGATTAAAAAGATATGGTATTTTTATACAATGGAGCACTACTCAGCCATAAAGAATAATAAACTGGACACTTTTATAAGTAGATGGATGCACTTTGAGAACATACTCATTAGTAAAATAAGATACATGTGTAAATATCGTATTGTTTCATTAGTGTGACAAGTGGAACAAACATGTATATGTGTATGCACATGTATATTTAAAAAATAGTTAAGATATTTATAATAATGATTTCTCTGAGTTTGCTAAAGAGAAAGATATGCACTGGCATTGTTCGGACAATTGAATGCAGATATCTTGTGCTCTGGGTGAATGATTTGGGATGACAATATGCAATGTATATACCATTATTATTCCCTAATCGGACATGCTTTGAAATTTTATTGTTTTTTTATACTTTTTTTTCTTTCTTTTTATATTTGAATAAAGTGGATTTGAAAAAAAAATTTTTAAAACCCCACAAAATGTTTACAGAAGGAGCAGGCCAAAGGTATAGCTTGAATGCCCCACAGTACTTAGCCAATTAAAGAGCCAATAGAAGGGAACTGTGTGCTGAGAGTTAACCGCCCACTGTAAGCTCTCCAAGTGTGTCAGCCTGTTTGCTTGGCTGACACAATTTCTTTCTGTTTTTGTATTGTTTTGCTTGAAACAGTATCTCCTTATGTAGTTCAAGCTGGCCTGCAACTCACAGTGATCTTCCTGCTTCAGCCATCCAGGTGTGAGCCACCACACCCAGCTGACACCTGCTCTTGCAAAATCAAGAAAAAAAGTCACATTTTCGCTCTGCTCTCCTGGTCCACATGCTGATCGGTCTGCTGCACATGATCAAACATGAGAGAGGCCCATTCCTCACAGAATAGAAACATGATGTACTACAAACGTGTATTAATAAAAATATATATTTTTTAATCGGTACCAGGTATCGAACTCATGACTGCATGCTTGCAAGGCAGGCACTTATGCCACTGAGCCAAATCTCCAGCCCCATAAAAATATTTTTAAAAATCAAAATAGAAGCCAAGTGCAGTGGTGCAAGCCTACGGTCTCTGCTGCATGAGTCAGAATTGCCAGTTCTAGGCTAGCATGAGCTTCAAAGCCAGAGGTGATCATAAAACAGCAGAGTCATACTCACTAACATAACTAAAGCTCAGCTACCTGGTACCAAAAAAAAAAAAAAAGGAAGAAGGGAAGCAAGGAAGGCAGGCAGGCAGGCAGGCAAGCAACCAAGCTAGCTAGCTATTCAGTCAAATTTCTCTAACAAACCAGTTTCAACTGGCATAATCATGAGAGTCCTGCTCTAACATTTACACACAAAAAAAGGTAAAACAACCTGATTAGTTGTTCACTCTTCTGTCTCCCAGTTCCCTCTTGTGTGTCTGTGGCACCAAGGATTGAACCCAGAGCCTCCACACTGAGTCACATCCCCAGGCTCTTTGAATTTTTATTTTTTTTCATTGCTGAGAGTCAAACCTAGGGCCTCTGCATGCTAGACAAGTGCTCCACCACTGAGCTACACTCCCAGGCCCCCGTGTTTGCAGGGAGCCTAAAAGAAAGGGCTTTCTTCAGACTTTTCTATGTTTAAAACCAATTTTGTCTACTTTGCTCACAAGAACACTTAGGTTGTTTTATGAAGGGTGGTGTCAGCTGGTTCTAGAATTGAAAATAAGGCCAGTTAATGCCTTTAACTGAAAAATATAATTTTAACTCTTGAACTCCCCTCCCCCCAGCTTGTGTTTTCAGGCGGCTTCAAAGGAGGCCTTAGGTAAACCCATTAAATCAGCAGAGGTGGTAAAGTGACCACGGCACACAGTGAGGATCAGATGAACTCTATCAGTGTACATCAGAGGGTTCAAATTCCCTGTGATAAATATGACCTCTATGTGTATCGAAACTATATCAAAAAGGTTTTTTTTTTTTTCTTTTTGGGTTTGTTTTGAGACAGGGTCTTGCTATGTAGTTGAGGCTGGCCTCAAATTCAAGGTGATCCTCCTGCCCCAGCCTCCCAAATGTGGGGATAACAGGCATGTGCCACCATGCTAGGTCAAAATTTAAGATATTAGTAAACAAATAAAAGCTACACCGCCTCAAAAAAAAAAAAAATCCGTGCCAACCAAGGTATGTCTTTGGCTGCAATTACCACAGGAAGACTGATTAAAAACCCAGAGCCCAGAAGCTGCTAGGTCTTTCTACGAGATGGTAATTATTTGAGCCCTGATGCTCTTCTCAAGGCCTCAAGCTACACCAGCAGGAAATGGGTGTGGGGGTGTGAAAGTGGAGAAGCTCACACCTAGGGCACATCCTCCGGTTTCCTTCTCAGGTATGACTACAGAGAACATGGACCTAGCCAGCTCCACCCCTCTGCCGCCCAGGGCAAACCCAGCAATCACAGGCTGCCCACACAATGGGTCCCTCGACATCTTTAACTCAGACTGTTGGTCTCACCCCAGTGTCTCCAGAAGATGAGCTGCAGTAATTTGCAGGTTATTTGGGGGGATTTGGAGTGTGCTGGGGATACAGGCTTCACCTGCTAGGCCAATCCTTTACCACAAAGCTGCATAACAGTTTCCAGGTGGTTTTGCTTAGGAAGCTTTGCAAATCACGTGTCTACTGAGAAAAGCCAGCCAGGCAGTGCAGAGAAGCCACGTCTGTCCGCAGCAGGCAATGCCTTCATGTCCACTCAGCACAGGCACCCAACTTCTGGTGGGGCTTTACTCCCCTCCACTCCCACCACTGACTGCTGGGAGTAAGGGAAGAGGTGTGGGGCATCCCGGACAAAGCACACCAGCCACGGGGCGTGGATGGGAGGGCTGGGCATCAGCCACAGGTCCTGGCTCCAAGGTGTACGTAGGGCTCCTGAGTACTGCATCCCTATCTCCCTTGGGGACAGGGCCATTTCATGTGTGAGAAGCCAGGTATGGACATTTGGGGGCCAAATGGGACTGCCTGTAGCAGAGACTTCTAATTGGTCCTCTGACACACATGTCCTCAGTTCTAGAGTAACAGATGCTTCAGGTGTGCCTGCAACCTCCAGGCAAAGACTGTTTCCCAGCCTCCCTTGCACCAAGTGTGCTGTATAGGGAAGTTCTGGCCAATGGATCATGAGTGGAAGTGAGGTCAGAATGGGGTGCACACTGACCCAGACAGGGTGAGCAAGACACACAGCTCTTAGGGGAGCTGCTGCAGCCTGCCCTCTGCTCCCAGACGGGAGCCTGGAATGCTGATACAGCAGGCTACCAAGAATCAGTGAAGAAACCAGGTGTGGAACCCTAGCACTCTGGGAGACTTGACACAGGAGGCTCACCAAATTTAAGGCCAGCTTGAGCAACTTGGGGAGACCATCTCAAAACTTAAAAAATAAATAAATAAAAGCTGGGCATGGTGGCACACATCTGCAATCCCAGCACTCAAGAGGCTGTGATGGGAGGACTGCTACAAGTTTGAGGCCAGCCTGGACTACACTGTAAGCCCTGTCTCAGAGGAAAAAGAAAAAGAGAAAGAGAAGAAGAGGAGGAAGAGGAATAGCAGGAAAAGGAAGAAGAGGGAGAAGAGGAAGAAGAGAAAGAAGAGGAAGAGGAGGAAGAGGAAGAAGAAGAGGAGGAAGAAGAGGAAGAGAAGGAAGAGGAAGAAGAGGAAAAGAGCAAGAAGAGGAGGAAGAAGAAGAGGAAGAAGAGGAAGAGGAAGAAGGAGGAGGAGAGACACAAATATAATACAATATATAATTTTTTAAAAGGACTGGTTACATAATTAAATATGAAGGCACTGGGATCAATCCCCAGTACCACAAAAATAAGGTAAAGGCTGACCCTGGCATGAGGATTTGCTGGTAAGGAAGGGATCGCCAGCTCCTGACATAACCTTTGGCACCACTATTGACAAAGAGCTAATCTGGACCTTTAAAATACTAGGGTTTTCTTCTTATAAAGATGCACGGCTGCCCCAGACTTCCTCATGCCAAGGGTATAAACCACCACTCCTGCCTCTCCTCAGCTCAGAACGCACCAGAAGGTACACAAGGAATAAAGCAGCCTGGGCTAGAGCTCTGGCAGGATACTTGCCTACCACTTGTCAACAAAAGTCAGTGTGGGGGCAGATGTCCATTCTCAAACTGCTCAGGGTGGGGCCACCAAGCAAGCCACCAAAAGATGAACAGCAAGCAAATGCAAAGTGACATACCTACAACTAATGCCATGATTGAGAGCAGAGGCTTTGGCCAGCCGGGACATGTCGTAAGCTCAGAAATTCAAAATGTGCCTTTACACTCTGTTCTCTTTTTGTAACGACTTATGCGACTGCCCCTGTCTCTAGGATCTGTATAACTCACCCAATGTGCAGTCCCTTCTCTGCCTCCCTGTTCCTGTAACTGCTTGTCCCATCTCCCCGGTTCCTATGGACACAAACTGATCTTCAAGCTTTATCCCCTCCCCTTGAGGTCTGCAGCTTTAAAACCCTTGCAACCCCTCCACCAGGTAAGGGGCACACTTCCTGATCAGCTCCTGGGACAGTGTCGCCGCTGAGCTCAGCAAATAAAGCAGTTTTCTTTTTATTTTTGGAGTCTGTTGTTTTTGACCACCACAGGACATAGGCATCAAATGCTTCTCACACACACTCACACTTACGTCCAGGAAGTGATGGGGATCTACAGCACTTTTCCACCAATGCGAGAAACAAAAAGAAAAACAAAACACACATGAGGGGCTGGGGATTTAGCTCAGCAGCATAAGCGTCTGCCTTGCAAGCACATGGTCATGAGTTCGATCCCCGGTACTGATAAACAAAAAAAAACATGAGATACAGAAAGAAGGGCCTGGCATGAGCAGACCCTACCAAGAGCAGCCAGGGCAGGGGGATGGGCTCGCCCTCTCCCCTTGGCCTTTAACAGCAAGGCTGTGGGGCAGGGAAACCTTCCCGGAGACCCAAGGAAAGTTTTACACCAATGGAAGCCCAGCCAAGACATCACTAATATCTCCTGAAGCCCCAAAACCCTGGCTCAGTCACCACTACCCTGGCCCAGGAGAGCAGCTCCCAAGACTCGCAGGGGCTGCTGGGTGCCACCCACACTCAGCCCAGGACCTGGCCTTCCAAGGTGCTGTCGCCTGAACTCAGAAAGAATCACAGGAGTGCACCTGTCCCATTCTGCACTGTGTGTGTGTGCTGACTGGGACTGGGGCTGTTGTCTAATCAAGGTGCTTCAGGGCTCTCCAAATCCTGGGGAAAATGAAGCCCAGCCCGGGCCTCACCCTGCTGACTCCTCAAGAAGCAGACCAGCTGGCACACCAGCCCTCAGTTCTGACTACACAGGGGCTGGCAAACTGCTCATCCCCTTTTCATCTAATGAGTTAGTTATTAATCTCCCTCAAACTGTGGACAGGTTGGGCAGGTTTCAGAGTATATTTACTGGACAGTCATTTCTCAGCACTGAGCGTGCCAGCACACACCAGTAATCCCAGCATTGCAGGAAGCCGAGGCAGGAGGATCACAAGCTCAAGCCCAGCTTCAGCAACTTAGGACTCTTATCTCAAAATTAAAAAAGGGGTGGGGGGTGGCCTAGGGATGTCACCCAGCACAAAGACCCTGGGTTGAACCCTCAGTACAAGAAAAACAAATTATTCCATCTGCCGTGTCGGGTCCTAGAAATACCGAGAAGCAGAAGCTAGGTGTCAGCCTGGCTGACACCAGTCACACTGCCCAAACCCAAGGCCATGTGTGTCAGCGCTCCAGGGTGGGGCAACTGAGGCACTGCCTGAGGAGAGAAGCGTGAGGCCCCAGCCCTAGGGGTGAGTAGCAGGTTCGGAGCAGGCAGGCTGTGCCCTAGGCAGCAACACCCCCAGGCACAGAAGAGGATTTGGGTGGCAGCTATGAGGAAGACACTGGGCCACCTCACTGGGGCACACAGGGAGCAGGGGCAGGGCAGCTGCTCCACACCAGCTAGGTCTCTCATGCCAGTTCCCAGACTTACACAGGAAGTCGCCACATACCCTCCCCTGCACACACCGTGTTCTGGGGACTCACTGGGTGGCATGAGCTGCAGCTCTTGATGCCCCTGTTGTCCCCCAGGGCCTGCCCCTTGGTCCCTTGCTCTAAGTTGCCCCTGTGAGAGACTCCCAAATCCAGAAGGCCTGAGGGACAGTGAGGGAGAGCTGAGCCTGGGCCTTGGGTCTGGCCAGGTCATCCCCTGCTCAGGACCCCACAGGACAACTCTGGGGCCCACCTTGCTCTGCTCTCCGCTTTCCATGCTACCCTTTTTCTAGAGCCCCTCCACACCCCAAGCTCCCCAGGCCTTGGCACACCCTGGCCCTACTCCTCAGCTCTCACCATGCTTTCTGTGGTCTCCTCTGCACAGCAGCCTTTGGCTGCTCTCCCAGAGTGGCTGCTACCTGGTCACTCTGGCTCTTGCACTTTCTCTAGCTGGTGCACTTCTTTTCCCTCACTCTCCTGCCTGGTCAGGCCTGCTCATAGAGGAGCAATTTAGCAACCCAAAAAGCACACAAAGCCATTCCAGTACCAGAAAGTCTTCCCACCACTGCATGGAATGTATACGAGCTCAAGGGTGGCATCACAGTGCCACAGGGAAAGGCAGGGCGAGAAGCCACCTGACACCCAGTGGGAGAAAGGATTGTCATCACAGGATAGCTATTTCTAGAATTTGTGCTGAGTGAAAACACAGTGCTGCTGTAGGTCACAAATCCACGCCTCATTTTGGAAAGGATGGCTACACTTGTGTTTGCTGGGAAAGATGGCCATAGTCATGTTTGTTACCCAATGCAGAGTTCACAAGCAAAAACATTTGTGAACCCAGGTTCCACTGTGAGTGCACAGTTGTGCACAGTGCGCTCCCATCAGCATGAAAAGGGGTTGGCACATGCGATGTACTTGTTCATGTTTCTACCATAAGAAACTTTTAAGTGGGTGTGGTACTGTACCCTTGTGATCCCAGCATGTGAGAGGCTGAGACAGTAGGATCTCTGCAAGTTCAAGGTCAGCCTCAACTATACCAGGGGACTTTGTCTCAAAAAACAAAACAAAAAGATAAAGAAAAGAAACTATTGTAATGGCTACCTCTTGAGATGCAAAATGCAGACACTGGGTGACAGCGTGAATTATTTTTACTATAAGCTATTTTGAACTTCTATGTCAATGCTACTCAATTTTTTAAAATGTTCATTTAACTATTTTTGAAATAAATAATCCACTGATTTTCTTCTTCTTTCTCTTTGGTGCTGGTGATTGAACCCAAGGCAGCCTGCATGCCAAGCAAATCTCTACCACTGAGCCACATCCTTATCCACTGTGACCAACATCTTCAAAGTGTCCTGGCCAGGCAGAGGTGCAGGCCTGTAATACCAGACACTGGGGAGGCTGAGGTAGGAAGATCACAAGTTCAAGCTTAGCCTCAGGAACTTGTGACTTAGCATGACCCTCTCTCAAAAATACAAAATCAAAAGGCTGGGACATCACTCAGAGGGGCAGCTCCGAGAAGGAGCACTTGCATGGTGTGCACAGGAGGATGGGCAAAGAAGCCAGGGGTCACAGCTCGCCCTGATGCCCCAGGGCAGCCAAACACTCACAGCTCTGGATGATGTGGGCGGCACGGTGCAGCTCCAAGTGGCCCAGGAGGTCCAGCAGCTGCTGCACTGTGGCCTGCCGCATGCCCCACCACCACAGCAGCTCCCTCGTGACGCTCACACCCTGCACACGCTCCATGGCCTTGATCCTCCGCAGCTGGGTCAGGTCTGTGATCACGTAGGAGGCTGCAAGGCAAGCAAGAGACACTGAGTGGCTGGCCCTCCCCAAGAGGCTGCGCAGCTGGCCGTCCTGTCCTGACCGTCTCCTCCTGTCTATATATGTGCACATGCTGGTGGGTATGTATACAGTACTGGGGACTGAATGCAGGGCCCTCATGCCCTTCGTGCCTGGCATGCAGGCTGCCTTGGGTCCAATCACCAGCACCAAAGAGAAAGAAGAAGAAAGAAAGTGGATTATCCATTTCAAAAATAGTTAAATGAACATTTTAAAAAACTGAGTAGCATTGACAAAGAAGTTCAAAATAGCCTATAGTAAAAATCCTCAGCCCTTTTTATTTTTTATTTTGAGGCAGGATCTCACTAAATCACTAAGCTGCCCAGGCTGTGCTCTAACTTGCGATCCTCCTGCCTCAGCCTCCCAAAGCACTGCAACTATTGGTGTGTGCCACCACCTGAACCTTTCAACGCGTACTCTGTTGAACACTCCTGGGGACCTGCATACAGGCAACAGAATATAAACATCGACCTGGCTGCCACACAGGACAAGAGCAAAATCACAGGACAAAAGAGTGTGAGGCTTGGGTGGCAGCTGCCAGTGCTGGGGTTGCACATCACAGGAGGCGCCTCCATGCTGCCTCCTGTCTTGGGTGGGATTCCATAGGCAGAGCTATAGCTGCTCTGTTTACTGCCACAGCCCCAAACAGAGAAGCCTAGCTCAGAGGCAGGCAAAGCCAACCCTAGGGAGAAGCAGGTGAGCGCCTCCACTAGGCCCTGAGCATCTCCGGCCCTGACTATCTGAGGCCCAGACCTGGGAAGGAATGAGCAAACACAGAACTCGCACCCCAGCACCTCTGTGGGACTGTGATAAGGATCACAAGCATCCCTGGGAGCCAGGCACAAGAACACTCACTTATGAGCCCAGCTACTCGGGAGACCAAGGCAGGAAAGTCACAAGTTCAAGGCCAGCCTGAGCAGCTCTAAGACTCACCTCAAAATAAAATAAAAAGGGCAGGGATGCAGCTCAGTGACAGAGTGTTTGCCCAGCATGTGGGAGGTTTAAGTTCAACCCCGGGTACCACTGAAAAAGAGAAAAATAGCCACTGGTTATGAAAGCCCTTTGCCAACTCCAAAGCACAGGCCACATGTGTAGGAAGCTACTATTGACAATAATCAAAATGATGCATTACTGCTTTTCATCTTTTACCACAAAATTAATATGGCAGTATCCTGCAAACCAGCACTGTATGTGGGCACCTCAGGCAGGGGGACAGCCAGACCCAAGCCTTTCCCCAAAGTCAGCGCCATTCTGGGACTGTAGGGGTAGAAAACAAGGACTCATCAAGAGGAGAGCCCTCCCTGCAAACCAGCACCATGCATGGGCCACTACTGGTGGAGAGACCCTTCCAGCGCACATGCTGGTAAACTAGAAGAGCCAATCCCACCCACCCCCACCCTACCCCACCCCAATAAGCCACCGAGTGATCCAGAGAAACAGGCTGTTACAATAGCTATTGAGGTGAAATGCAGTTTGATGCTTGTGGTGTTTGGTGCTTCACTGACCTTGCAGGTCTAGGGTCAGTGTGTTGGGGTCTGCCTAGATCCCTAATCCCCCAAAGGTGTACACAGCGAAAGCCCAAAGAAATGAGACAAGCGGCATGATCTTTAGCACTCCTGGAAGACTCAAATCCTCCACAGAGTTTGTAACTCTGTTAGCCAGCAGGCCAACTAACCCTGAGCAGCCTGTATTTAATCAGAACAAGCAAGGAGTTAAGTGGAAAACGCAGGAAACTTAAGCAAGATCTTGGGAGGGGTTCAAAGACCCCTCAGATCAACAGAGGATGCTAATTAAGGAAAACTATCCAGAAAGTCTCCAGGTGGCTTCTTCTGTGGCCTATCTTGTCCCCTGAGGTCTCTCCTCACTCTCAGTTCAGCCATGCCCATGCCACACAATAGCCCTGCACGTGTATTCAGCTTCAATGGCTCTAACACCAGTGGTCTGATCATGTGTTCAGAGAATAGTGGTACACAGTGTGGCATCTGGGAGGTGTCTCCTTCTGAAGGTAGTAGCCAGTATTAATTCCCTATTATTTTGTTTTGAAGTCCTGTATCATTTTCATTGTTTTGTTGCATTGGGTTTTGTTCCGTTTTGTTTGATTTTGTTATAACCAATGACATGAGCAGCTATTTCAAAGACAGCAAGATATATTATGGTAGCAAATTTGAATTTATTACTGTCTTATTTTGAAGTCCTTTATTGCATTCATTGTTTTGTTTTTATTGGTTCTATTCTGTTCTGTTCTGTTTGATTTTTACTGTGTCTGACGCTATCTGCAGCTATTTTGTAGACAACATGAGGCATTATAGTGACTATTGTTGATTTTGTATTGTTTTGAAGTCCTGTATCACTTACACTGGTTTGTTTTGATTGGTTTTATTCTGTTTTATTTTCCCTGGTTTTATCCTCTTTAAAGTAAAAAATAAATGAATAAAAATTTTAAGAAAGAAATTAATAAGGTGGTACCTCAGTTCACAAACTTCAGTCTTTGTACGATCCCAGTCGTAAATACATATGTACACAAACACACACACACACACACACACCAGAACTGCAAACATATTTGAGTGTAGCAGAGTACTCACCAAGCCTGTGTGAGGCCTTGGATTCAGTCCCCAGGATCAGATACAGCAGGACACAGTGACGCCTGACTGTAATTCCAGCACTCTGGGAGGCTGAGGCAAGACAGATCACAAATCCTAGCCCAGCCTGAGTAATTGAGCAATTTAGCAAGACCCATCTCAACATTAAAAACTTATTATTATTTTTTTTTTGTATGGTACTGGGGATCAAACTCATGACCTCGCACTTGCCAGGCAGGCGCTTATGCCACTGAACTAAATCCCTGGCCCAACACTAAAAATTTTAAAAGGGCTGGGGGTGTGGTTCAGTGTGAAGGTCCTGGGTTCAATCTAGTACTACAAAAAAAAATTGCTAGGTAGATAAATATACAGATAGATATTTATAGATGGATGGATGAACAGATGGATATAAAATAGGTGGGCAAGGTACATGCCCATCCCAGCACACAGGACACTGATGCAAGAGGATCCGTGAGTTCAAGGCCAGCCTGGGTTACACAGTGAGTTCAAGGCCAGCTTGAACTACAATGCGAGACCCTGTCTGACAAAAAAAAAAACTCTCTGGAGTTCACATCTGACCCAGCTGTTAGCCTCCTAGGTTGTCTTTCCAAAAGAATTAAAAACACCGTACCATAGCAATAAATGTGCACCCATGTTTACAGAAGCACAATTTATAGTAGCTAGATTTTGGAAACAACCCAATGGATAAAAAAAATATGGCATTTTTAAACAACAAGGCACTACTCAGTCATAAAGAAGGACAAACTGGAGGCTTTTACAGGTAAATGGGTGCAACTGGAGACCATGCTCATAAGCAAAATAAACCAGACAAACATGTGTAGACATCCTATTTCCTCCCTAGTGTGAGAAGCTGAAAGATTAAATAAGATCCAAAATGTATAATGGATATTGTAAAATGGGAAGAAGCTTCAAAAAGAAAGAAAATGGGATGAGGGAATGGTGAAAAGGAAGGGAAAATGAAAATGTATACATATATACTATATATGTGAAAGGTAAGAGTTAGGATAGTTAAACTACTAATTTCTCTTAGTTCATTGAAAAGAAAGGTCTGTGCTAATATTGTTTGAACAGTAAATGCCGGTATCATACTCTGAGTAAAGATAAAATATGCAATGTATTAACCACTGTTACCCTCTTATTATCCTGTTTTGAAATTTTATTGTTTTTCCTCTTCAAAAAAAAATCCCTCCATTTCCAGACCATTCGCTGGTCACACATTTGCTCCCAGAGTCACTAAGCACAGATGGTGCACTGGGTGATGATAGCTCTGGTGACGCCAAGCCCAGGGAGCTCAGGCGGGGCAGTCCCAGGCTGCGGGGCAGCAGCGGGGATCCCCAGCAAGGTGCACACCCCCATCCATCACATTGCACAACCCTCTGCCCTCGGGGAGAAGCACCCAGCTGGGATGGAAAGTTCCAGAATTGCAACCTCAGTCACCAGAAAGCCCAGGCCAAATCCCAGCAACACAGAAAAGACAGCAGCAGGATGAAGAGGGCAGCCTGCCTGCCACCTACCCCTCCCCTGCCACATGGACCCACTGTCCTGGTTACTACCCACCCAGGAAGCAGAAGAGGCCACGGGAAAACCAGCCAGGCGTGGTGCTGCCCTTGTGAACCCAGAGAAGCAGGAAGTGAACTCAGAGTGGCCCTTGAGGGGCACACAGAAGTGACACAACTAAAGTCAGAGATCTGGCCATCACATCAGCCACAGCCCAGCACAGGGTCAGGGCAGTGATGGGAATGAGTCACAGCCAAGAGCTCCTGCTAACCAGGCAAGCGACACCTGGTCACCGCAGGGCATTTGGTAAGCAGAAGTAAAAGTTCCATGACCACATCATGAGGAAGACCCAAGGAAACCACTAGCACCTCATCTCCCAGGGTTTTTTCTACAGACACGCTATTGCTGGAGTCTGCTCTTTTTTTTTTTTTAATTTTTTTTTTTATCAGTTCCAGGGATTGAACTCACTACCACATGCTTGAAAGGCAGGCACTTATGCCGCTGAGCCCAGCCCGAAGCCTTTCTTTCTTTTTTTTTTTTTTGTACCAGGGATCGAACTCATGACCTTGCATTTGCCAGGCAGGTGCTTATGCTGCTGAACTAAATCCCCGACCCTATTGCTGGAGTCTGGGTCCTGGGTCTTCTTGTTGGCTCATTTGTCTGGGGACAGGGTCTCACCATGTAGTTGGAGCTGGCCTCAAATTCACCAAGTAGCCCAGGCTGGCCTGGAATCCATTATCCTCCTGCCTCAACCTTGAGTGCTGAAATGACAGGTTTGCACCACACCCAGCTTAATCAAATCTTGAATGTCCCCAGAGGCCCTTGTGTTAAAAGTCTATCACTCTTGGGGGGCAGTGAAAACAGAAGCGGGACCTGTCTTCTCCTCACTGAGGACATCCCTTGAAGGGGACCCCTGGTGTGACTGTCATGGCATTTCTGGCACTATGATGGGCACAGTTTTTCTACCATGTGCTCCTGCCCTGAGGTGCTGTCTCTCCACAGGCCCAAAGCCACGAGGCCAGATGACCAAGGACTGAGGCTTCTGCTACCATGAGCCAGAGACTGTGGAATTTGATCACAGGTATTTGCTCCAGGAATAGAAAACTAGCTCACATATAAATCAGCAAGACAGGACGGGGTGGTTCAGAAACCCAGACCAGGAACTTCAGTGGCCTGGGTTCAAATCCTATCTCAGCCACTTACTTGCTATGCATTTGAAGAAGGCCCTTCACTGCTGCTTGAGCCTCAGTTTCCTCATCTACCAAACAACTACAGGTGAAGCCCCAGCCTCAGAGGTGGCCATGAGAATCAAGTTAGGGTATGGGGACAGTGGGCAATACACACATCATCTCTAGTGTATGACACCCAGGGACTCGTACATGGAGACCACCACTCCACACCTTCTCAAGCTCACCTGGCCACCCTGAGTGTCTTCCAGAGCAGAGGGGCACAGTCTGCTGAAATGCCCCTTCTCCAGACCAAGCAGCTCCTCCCCGTGAGGTAAGCGGATCCTCAGGACCTTTGCAACCCCACTTCTTGAGTCTCCCAGCACCCCAAGGGAGGCACCACCGACAAAGCAAAGGCAGGTCCAACAAGGTGGTCCAGCCTGAGGGCACAGCTGGCATGCACACAAAGATGGCACACTCGGGCCCAGATGAGCCTGAGGGGAGCCCAGGAGACCCTGAGTGGCCTGGGGGAGGGACTCCAGGACCCTGCACACACAAAGGCCCTCGAGAGCGACAGGCATTAGGGACTACCCATGAGGCAGCTGGACAGTCTTCGCAGCATCAAACCCAGAACATGATGCAGCCCCATAGCTGGGGGTTTTCTGAGTCACTTCCTAGTCTCCCACGCCCCACACCATCTCTCCCAAACTACAGAGGCTCAGGGACCATCAATCACTTCCCACTCTCTCATGGGGTCAACACAAGAACCCAAGCAAGAGCAAAGGCCTGGGCTGCAGACAGCCTTGGCCCCAGGAGGACAGCATGTCCAGGGCCCCGTGCAGGCCCTGCAGTGGGGAAGCAGACACAGCCATGCGCCCCCACCCACAGCCCTCGGCTCAGCACCCACTCTCTGCACTCCTATCTTCAGGGAGAAAAGGTCTTGGAGAGGCCAAGAATGTGGTAACACCCAAGTATGGCAACCAGGGTAAAGAAAGAAGCCCAGGAGGGGCCCCTGGAATGAGCCTGTGAGCTGACCTGCAGGGACACAGCAATGAGGACAGCACTACCCCAAGACACCCATGTCCCAAACCCCAAGGTCAGTGCATATGGCACTTTGTATAGCAAAAGGGCCTCTACAGAGGGGATTACGTGAAGATTTAGACCCAGAGATCACCCTGGGTCACCAAATCAGCCAGCTGTGATCCCAGAGGAGACAGGAGTGTCAGGTCAGAGCAGATGTGGGGGCAGAGCAGCGCCCCAGGCCAAGTGATGGCTAACAGGACCCACACATCATGTGATGTGAGGGACCTGTCACAACAGCAAGAGGATACTGACATAGCTCAGAAAGCCAGCAAGGCGAGGCCAGGGGAACAGAAAGTACAAGGCCCTGAATCGAACCACGCAGGCTGGAGAGGGGAGGCAGGTAAGAGCAGGCACAAGGAGGTGGTCAGGCACAGGTGGACCTGGCACAGGCAGCCATCGGCTCTACCTGCATGGCAGTGGGCAACTACCAATGCCCTCGGAGCACTGGGGCTACCTGTGTCTCCAGGCCTACAAACTCAGAAGCGGATGCGTGAATGGCCAAGCTGCACTGAGAAGACGCTCAGCTACTAACCAGGGAAACACACACACACCTATGGGAAATGTCACATCACACCCACTGCAAGACTGGAACCAGAAAGACAACAGCAAAGCAGCTGCTGCAACATTTAGCCGTCCCACCCTGCCCCTAGGACACACCTACTAGGACACCAACGTCCCCTGCAAACCAGTATCAGAGCCAGCTGTTCAGATTGCCAAGACCCAAATAGCAGCTGAGCTGAAGAACAAGCAGGGGAGTGGCCCCTTGATGGGACATGCCCACCGATGGCTGGGGCGGCACCACAGAAACATGTACTGCTGCAGGTGCGGCAGTGAAACCTCAGCAGGACAACAGGAGTCAATAATTAGCATCACTGGGGAAGCCTGTGAGGGGCTGGGGTGGCTTCAGGGGCAGTGCTTTCAAAAGACTCTCACTGTGTAGCCCAGATTAGTCTTGAGCTGGCTATGTGTTTGTTTGGCACTGGGAATTGAACCCAGGGCCTGTGTACACTATGGAAATATTCTACCTGTTACTTCAAACGGGATCATCTTGCCTTGCCTCTCAGGTTCTGGATTGTAGGTGTGTACCACCATGCCCAGCTAGGAGAATGAAATTTCTCTTGAAGTCATAGGTATAGGCAAAGGCTTTCTTCCCATTTTTTGCTACATAATTCAGGCTGACCTTGAACTCACTATTGTAGCCCAGTATTTATAGCTCAAATTTGTGGCGATCCCCCTGCCTCAGTCTCCCAACTGCTGAGATTACAAACATGTGCCACCATGCCTGGCTATCACAGGCAAGATATCACTGGACAGAACCCCAGTTGCACAGAAAATAGTACCAAGAATCAACACACAGGATTATATCAAATTAAGCTTTTGCATAGCAAAAGAAACAACCAACAGAATGAAGAGACAACCTAAGAATGGGAGAAAAAAATTGCCAGCTGCTCCTCAGAGAGAAGACTCATATCTAAAATTTATAAAGAGCTTGAGTTGGGTGTGGTCTGCACCCTGTGAAGCAGGATACCCACATGCTGGGGACCACTGGGGACCCACTCTCTGCTGCCAATGGGGCCCTCACTATCCTCCACAGATCCACCTCTTCAATCCTGGCCTCAGCAGAAGACTGGGAAGCAAACACTAACCGCTTTGGGGTCCTGCACCTGGGTCTCAGCACTGCATTTGGACCCCTGGGGACTCTGGCAGCTAGGCTGGTGCTGGGTCCACAAAGAAGAGCCAGCCTGAATTTGTGGTTTGTCTGGGCTAGAGGGCAAGCCTCGAACTCAAAACACCCAACCCCCAAAAAACAACTTCCTTTCTCAGCATGAGGAGTTAGCCCAGTAGCCACCAGCCCTGGGCATACCCACAGTCCAGGAAAAGGAAAGAAAGCCAATCTCAGGACACCTGCAGGTGCCACCCATGGCTGTGCCTGCCCAACTAGCAATGAACCCTGACCAGAGCCCCTTGGCCTGGACCCTAAGACAGACAGGGCACTGTGGCACACACCCAAGGCTGCACTTTCCCCACAGTAAACAAGCCTTGCACCCACCCCTTCTGTGTCTTGTTCAATTCTGTGCTGGACAAGGAGCGGGGGTGGGGGGGACAGACACACCTATGCTGTAATAGTGACAGCTCATGCAGCTGTTGCCTTTCAAGTCACCACAGCAAATGCAGAGACTTGGGTTCAATCCCCAGTACCGCAAAAACATAAACAAACAGGAAAGGAGCACAGGAGAGCAGCTAGGCCTGCACAGCAGAACCGGAGTGAGGCTTTACTAGGGGGTTGTTTTCCAAGTGCTTCTTAAGGAGCCAAAGTGAAGGGTCAGGACTGCTGCACCTCCCCCGACACCCCAAGCCTGTTCCCCGCTGTCATCTGTGCTGGGTCCTCCACACTGTGAAGACCCAAGTGTCTGCAGAAATGTCCCCAAGACCCCTAATGGCCCCTGACTGAGAACCACTCAGCACGCATTAAAACATATGTAACACAGGCTCATTGTTTGGTATTCTTTTCACTCTATATATTATACACTCTTGTGTGTAAAGCATAGTTAATAAAGCATTCACTAGAAAATACACTACTACACTTACAACTAAGCAGCACCAGTTACACTAACTTAAATGATAACAAAACTAACAACTGTAACACTTCCTCCTGGCTTATAAGGACATCTACACTTAGGTGGGGGGGATGCCTTTTCTGCACAGTATTTTCATTGTGAAACTATTAAGAAGCTATGGGCTGGGCATGGTGGCCAATACCTATAATCCCTGCACTGAGGGGGCTGAGGCAGGAGGGTCACTGTAACTTCAAGACCACCACAACTAACCATTAGAGAGCAAAGTTTTGACTCCCCAGAGAAATTGGTAAATCGGTGTAACACAGTCAGCCCTTGGATAAAAAAATAAAAAATAAAAAACATTCTGGGCTATACAGTGACTCAAGGGTCAAGGTCAGGCTAGGTATAGGAAGACCTGTCTCACATGGTGGCTCACGCCTGTCATCACAGCACTTAGGAGGCTGAAGCAGGAGAATCATTGCTAGTTTGAGACCAGCCTGGGCTACAAAGTGAGCTCAAGACCTGACCCTGTCTCAAATAGACAACAACAAAAAACTTAAAAAGTTATCATTTCGTCTCCAGTTTACAGAATGACAAACTGAGACTTAAGGAGAGTGAAAAACTGGCCACAAGTCACGGGGCTGGAAAGTGTGGGACCCCAGAATACAGGCCTCTGCTTGGGACGCTGAGACACGCAGGCAGTCACATAGTCAATCATCAAGCGCGAGTTACTGTCCAGAGCCTAGGTTCGAATTCCACCCGCTCTGCCACCTCTCAGGCACTTTACTTCCTTTTTTTTTTTTTTTTTCCTATGTTTCTTTTCAGAGGATGCTGGGGATTTAACCCAATGGTTTCACACTAAACTACACCTCAAAACCACCATCACCTTATTTTTTAATTTGAAGCCAGGTCTCGCCAAGTCGCCAGGTCCCCGAGCGCCGGAGTCACAGGCTCGCGCCTCCGCGCTCGCCCCCGGGTGGGCGGGCCACAGCTTCCCACGAGCCGAGGCCCCCGCTCGGGTGGTCACACTCACCGAACTGCATCCAGTCCCACTCGCTGAGCGTGTCCATGCTGCGGCACAGCTCGTCCAGCACGCGCGCGGGGAGCTGGTAGATGAAGCGAGCCATGGCGGGGCACGGCGACGGTCGGCGGGCGGGCGGGCGGGCGGGCGGGAGGCGGTGGAGGGGCGCGGCGGGGCGGGGCGGGCGCGGGAGGGGCGGGGCGGGGCGGTGGGTGAGGTGGGGTGGGGCGGCGGGTGAGGGGCGGGGCGGGCGGGGCGAGGCGCGGCAGGTGAGGGGAGCGGCGAGGCGTTGGCAGCGCCCCCTGCCGGCCATAGCGGGCCGGGCCGCGCGCGGACGCAGAAGGGTAGCACCGCACGGAGCGGAAGGCAGTGAGAGCTACTGCCGCGGAGTGAAGAGCTGGGCAGTGGTGCACGCCTGTGATCCCAGAACGCGGAACACTTAGGCAGGAGAACCACACAGCCGAGCCCAGTCTTGGTCATCTTCGTGAAATCCTATCTCAAAATAAGAAATAAAAAAAGAAAAAATAGGAAAAAGGCTGAAAATGTAGCTCAGTGCGAAGGCCCTGGGTTTGATCCCCAGTGTTGGAGAAAAACCAACGGCATCGCAGGCACAGGCCCTGGGTTCGCAAAGGAGGCCGACAGTGAGTGGCCAGATGAAAGGTCAGGTTAGGGAGCATAGTCAAGAGCGTTAGAGGGGAAGGCTGGTTACCAACCACAGCATCTTAGAGCTGCAGGAGATATATGATTGGCAGAACAGGGACTCTGGGGCAAACCACATGGTGATGCAGGGCAGGAAAAACAGCACTTACACTAATTGTGCTGTACTTGTTGGGCACTCACTGCACACTTCACTTGGGTTACTTATTCCTTACACTGACCCTTTGAGGTAGGTGCTGGGATTACAGGCGTGCACCACCACGCCCAGTTTACAGTGTGTTTTGCATGAGTGATCAGATATAATTCTCACTACATTATATCATAAGAGGTAGTTTTTGTTTTTGTTAAGACTTAGCCCAGTCGGCCTCAAACTCCTAGGATGAAGAGATCCTCCTGACTCAGCCTCCTAAGTGGGACTATAGGCACCCATCATCACATCCATTTATTATCCCCATTTTACTCAACCATAAATAGGTTTCAAGGGGCTAGATAGCATCAGAGTGCAATTTGTAGCTATAAATAGTGAAGGAATGTGGCTTCTAAACACAGAAACTGGTACCAAGGTGAGAACTCCTAGGACCAAGTCCTAGTTCAGCCACGAACAGGATTTGTGACCCTATGGAGACCACTATGAAGCAGCTCTGCGCAGGATTAAAAATTAACTGCTTGGTTTTCTATGTGTACCTTGAGTCTGTCCTAGGCCCCTTGTCTGGAGATGGGAAGCAGATTTATAGTAAGTGAACCTCTTTGAAACACTGGTCCTGGCTGAGGCCTGTAGTGGCCTGTGTGGCCAGAGATACCTCAAAGAGCAAGATAAGGCCACAGCTGAGGACACCTTGGCTCAAACACCAGTTAAGTAGAGACTGCAGCTGCAGGCATCTCACTCCTGCAGTCTCACTCTCACCGTAAATGTCATCATGGAGATAAGACGTTCTCCTAAATTGGCATAATTTACTACTTGGAGAAGCCTTTGAAGTGACTCCCAAGTTCCTGCTGAGTAAATAAATGAAATAATAAAACAAAAAAGAATGTCAACAGCATCTGCCATTTCAGAGGTTCATTCTCTGCCCAAGGCCTGTTAGTAGATATTCTTTATGGGATGTACAATTTGGTTTCATCCACTTTCAACTCTTAAGTACGAATGATTAGTTTTACTCTCCTGCTCAGTTCCTGTGCTTTCTTCAGCATCCCCTCTCTTTATTTGAAAACCAGGCTCCCCAGAGTCTTGAACTCTGCTACAGGGTTCTGATCCTCCTAGAGCGAAAAATCATACTATTTGTCTCATTTATTTAAGCCTTTGATGTACACTCATTTAGGAGATTGGGGATCTTGGCCAGGTCCCCAATAAAGCTGGACCACTCACTTCACTTGTCAGTTTTGTTTTCCACATCTGGAGAGTAAAAGTGGATGAAACCAAATTGTATATCCCATAAAGAATACCTACTAACAGACCTTGGGCAGAGAATGAACCTCCAAAATGGCAGATGCTGTTGAGATTTTTTTAAATTTTATTACTTCATTTATTTACTCAGCAGCACTGGGGACTTTGTATTGAGCTACATCCCCAGCATGCCCCCCAATTCAGTTTTTGAATCAGGGTTTTACTAATTCATTATATTGTCCAGGCTGGGCTAGAGCTTCAGATCATCCTGCCTCAGCTTTCTAGCATGCCAAGATTACAGGTGTGTAACACCACACCTGGCTTTTTTGACTTGTTTTCCTTTTATGCCATTGCTGTTTCATTTTTTGACTTTTTGTTTGTTTTCTGAGTGTTTTGTTTGTTTTCTTGCTATGTAGTTGAAGCTGACCTCAAGCTCACTAGGTAGCCCAGACTGACCTCAGACTTGAGGCAGTCTTCCGGCCTGCGCCTCCCAAGTGCTGAGATTACACACACGTACCACCATGCCCAGTGCATTGCTATTTTGAAAGCAGACCCCATCAGTCTTGGAGTTCTATCAAGACTTGAGTCCTGGCCAGGGATGGTATACCCATCTGTCATCTCAGCATTCTGGGAGCATTCTGGGAAGGATCCACATTCAAGTCCAGCCTGGGCAACTTAGTGACTTAAGGAGAATTTGTCTCAATATCAAAAGTAAAAAAAAAAAAAAACCTTGGTGCTAGGCCAGCACTCTCTGGCTCTCTGTGCTGGAGCAGGTTGTACTTTCCTTGTGTGAAAAGGGCAACATGCCCACCACTTGGAAGCACTGCTGTGACACCCACATGGACCCCAGGATGCCCCTATGCACATCCACCTCACTGAGATCAGACTGGCCACATCCAGTGTGCTCAGCCTCTTCTGCTGGCATCCTGGGCTTCGGCACTGGGGAAGACTGGAGCCAGAAAGGGTGACTCAGCCTGTCCTTACAACCAGTCTGACTGTTTAGTGGACCCCACCTCATAGAAGAGGGCCCGACTCTCGGGGTGGCCTGAGAGCTGCTTATGGAAGCACCACCTCTCAGACTGAGGGGGCAAAAGAATCAACACACAACACTCTTGCATTGCAGTCTGCTACCTTTTACCCCTTTTTTAATCATGATATTTATTTGCAGTGTCGGAGATGAATTCAGGGTGTCGCACATGTCGAGAAGGGCTCCACCAATGCCCCCCGCTGCTTGGGGCTGTTTCTCATGCGAAGTGTTCACTACACTCCTCCACAGTGCCCAGCTGCTTCCCTGCTCCAGGATTTCAGGCACAGCAGGTCCAAGCGCAGCCTAGCCCAGGTCAATTCCTTCTTGCTGCAGCCTCAGGGGCCAAGGTCTTCCAGAGATTCAGCTCCAGCCGTGTAGGGAGCCATTGAAGCTGAACAATCATCACACATGCAGGCTGGGGCAAGCCACGTGCAGAAGCTGCTCCAGCCTAGAAAACACAAGCCCTTAGACAATCCAAGCAATGGGCTGCGAGGCAGAGGGTTACCACAGACATGGTGTTGCTAACTGTACAAATAAATACGCCTACAGTGAGGGAGCAGTTTCTTTCTTCCCATACAGAGAGTAAGAGCTCCACCTGACTCCAGATTTTGTCTCTGTTACTTTCTCATCATCTCACAATCCTTCACCTGGGAACTTCTATAGCTGCAGCTGGTCACTACAAATGGCACCTGAACATGGACGGGAAGAGATTGAGGGCAAGAGGATACTTCTTATGTGCACACAATGGGGGAGAAGTGCATTGGCATAGGTCAATATTCATCACTGGAGTGTATTGATATTGGCTTCGTCAGGTGTCAAGCTTGAAGCATTGAAAAGAAAAAAAAGATCCCCTAAGGCCACAGTTATAAATGGGCTTGTGAGAAAAAAAAAGAGGTGTATTGATTTCATCAGTTATGTAATTATGCAACAAACAAATTCTAAAGAATCACAAATGTATAAGGAAATGTTAAGTTGTATGCTTTATTCCAGTCTTTACATTCCTTCTGTGGATCTGGGCTAGAGAGTGTCTTAACGGTAAGCTTGTTGAGAGGACTAAAAAGGAATTGGCCCCAGGTACTATTTTATTTTATTGTCTTTTTGAGACAGGGTCTCGCTGTGCAGTTCAGGCTGGTCTTGAACTCATTTTGTAGCCCAAGCTGGCCTCAAATTCTCAGCAATCCTCCTGCCTCAGCCTCCCAAGTGCTGGGATTACAGGCGTGTACCACCATGTCCAGCTCTGGGTACTATTTTAAAATTAAGTCCCAAATAAGACAAGGATGGCTGAGCAACAAAAACCCCAATAGAATTTAAGCCACCTAACCTGCCTCAATTAGATAAAGCAGGAGCAGTGGGAGACAAAGGGGACCTTTCCCCACTAGAGAAGTGTTTAAACTCAACTGAGCCACCAGTGGCAACTCCTGCCTTTTCAGCTCAGACAGATTTTGCTGCATCATAGGTTGGAACTTCCACCCTGAGGGGAGTAGAGCTGTTTTCTCTGTCTCGCTTGCAAATGGCAATAAAAAAAATCAGATGGGCAGAGGAGTACACAGAGCGTTTTCAATATATTTGCCCAGTTACTAAACTTCAAGTCCCCAATAATCCAGAACAAGTTCTATGTCTTCATGACATGGTACCTTTTAAGTCACTAAAAGAATTAAAACATGCTACTCTCGGCTACGGCCCTACAGCCTCATTTACCTTGGGTTTCACAGAGATCATGGGACAGAAAATTATGGCCCCAAAGGAACAACTAAAGCATGTTTAAGTCCAGGGGATTATTTGGTAGTAAGGAAATTTTTTTCAATTGTGCATGGATCAGTGCCGTAGTCCAGCTGCAGCAGGGCTAGGGTTTCCCAAAGGTGGTCAGGGAGTCGGCGATTGAGAGACAGAAAACACTGCACACCAGTCTGTGAGTGAATCTGAATCCGCTTTATTTTTTAGAAGCTGGAATATATATATGCTAACCTTGGCAGCAACCCCCAGCCCCAAGCAGGAAGCGCCCCAGGCTTAGCAGGTGTTAATTA